>JAOANK020000018.1:5449798-5460444 GCA_026257165.2 Telfairia occidentalis | reverse complement strand
TTTCCATATTGTGTGTGTGTGTATATATATATATATATATATATATTGTTTTAATTAAAAAAGAAAAAAAAAACTAAACTAAACTAAAGGAATCCGTAGACTGTAGTCAGCGTCAGAAATGGCGCGAGGGTCATCGTCTTCGAAGAGGAACGAAACAAACGGAGAGCTCGACCCGGAGGTTGCAGCACGACAGCGGCTTAAGAAACTCGCCTTCTCCAACAACATACTTTCCGAAACTCAGGCCAAACCCCAGGCGTATCGGAGCCCTTCAGCGACGGTTCTGAAGCACCATGGCAAAGACATTGTTAAGAAATCTCAGCGAAGGAACAGGTTCCTCTTCTCGTTTTCAGGTTTGCTTGCCCCTGTTAGTGGAGGAAAGATTGGCGAGCTCAAGGATTTGGGAACCAAGAATCCCATTCTCTATCTCGATTTTCCTCAGGTTCGTCTGCTCTTCTATGCTCTAAACGCCTTTCCATCTCTTTATGTTTTGAAAGGTCTATACAGTCTCCTTCAATTCTTTTTTCTTTACTGGTTTTCGTTTTTAGTACGACTGAAGGTGTTTATTCAGTATAATGAAGTCGTAGACCGTGCATTAAGCATTTGTTTGTCACTTTTGTCCGTTCCTAATGGATTTGATAGATAGATCCGATCTAACACTCCAGGTTCTCCCATGTTTACATACCTTATTGATTCTGCAAAATGGACCGAGAAGAGAAGTTATTTTTTTTCCTCCGTGGGAAACAGCTTTGTTCGACTTGAAGGATAAGCGTCCTGAACTAAGAAAAGTCTAGGAGAGTGTAGGAGGAGAAAGTTAAGTTGCATCATAGAGACGATAGCAACTGAACGCTCAGAAATGTATTATAGACGATGGTTTCTAGAGGAGGGTGATCTAGATACTGGTATCACAAATCTGAAGATAGTGGGCCGGGCATATTCCGGAAAAGATTTGAACCAGTAGCCTAGCGAAGAAAACATCGGCAAGGATCAATAACCTGCAATGGGGAATATCACGATCAACAACACCAAGCCCATATGAAGATCGAGAATCAGGTACCGGAGGTTAAGAGTATAGATAAGCATTGTATTATGCTATTGATGTTGGACTTGCAATCTGTACTGCACTTGAAGGGTGTGAAGCGAGATCAAACACTGCTGTTGGTAAAATTATCATAGGAAGTGCAGATATTGAGCAAGAAGAAAGCATTTTTGCGGCATAACAAATTATAATCTGCAATTTAATCTAATAAAGATTTCTGAGATTCAAGAGAAGGTAGATTATTGCAAGTTGTAAATTCCACTCAATGAGTTTTGTTGTTCGCATTCCTCAAGAATTTAAAGACCTAAACGGGCGATAGATCCTTTGATTATCAAATTGAAGCATAAGGATTTTGGGCAACTACTGCGTAATATCAGTCAATTATTGATCAGTGAAGTATTTTTTATTAGTCAATACTGCAAAATTAAAGAACAGGCTTTCAACCACAAAACAACAGAGACGCTAAATGATTTTTTTTTAATAAAAAAATAATTTGGATCCTGTGAAGTTTGTATTTTAATAGATGAGGCATGATTAATATTGGAGTATTTTGGTTTAGTTGGAGTTTATGTTGTTGTTATCAGTATCTATTAATTGTTTTATAATTATCAGAATTCAATAAAATCAATTCATTATCTTATGAATTTTTGTTTTACCTAACCCACATTTCCAATGCTATTTTTTCTCATTTTGTCGGCAGATCGAGTTTAATAAGAGAAAATGTGATACATGGCTCAGCATTTGGTTCCATAGTTAAATTCATTTGACTATTATAGCTTTAAAGTGAGTTTAATATGTGATGATTGTTATTGTTTTTGGCTTTGATTTATTTTTACCTAGAAAATGCATGCACACGTATAAGGTAGGGTGTGTGTAAGCTAGTCCAGGACACTAATGGATATCAAAAGATTAAAAAATATATATATATATGGTAGCCTTATTTTGAGGTGCAAAGGCCTTCCTATTACTTCCAAAAACAATCATTGTTTTATTTTTTGAATGCTGATGTAGATTTTCTGCGATCATTAAGCATCTAGTGGGAATTGTTCTGACTTCTATTTCATTTGCTTTTCAGGGCCGTATGAAGTTGTTTGGAACTATCATGTATCCAAAGAACAGATATTTGACTTTGCAATTTTCTAGAGGCGGAAAGAATGTGATATGTGAAGATTATTTTGATAATATGGTTAGTCTTTTTGCTTTTCCTTTTTTTCCCTCCTTTTTTGGGAAATTTTTTTTCTCTTCATTTTCATAAAGTATTTCAATGAAAAGTGTAAGATCTGTGGCACGATAAATGATGGTTGTAGCTGGTTTCTTAATATGAAATGTTTCTTTCTGTATTGTTTGCAATTTTTATCTTTCACAATTGAAGCCGTCTGGGTTGTTATTTGTGATTTTTCTTTCAAAGATAAGGCAAAATTCCTCTGGTGCGATGCCAATTGAGCTTTCAGTTAGGAAATTTGGTTGGAAAGAAACAAAGGGTTCTTGCAAGGAGAAGAACAAGATTAAGATTTTCAGAACGTTATTGTTTGTGGCCTTCTCTTGGAGTATCTTGTATAATTCTTTTTGTGTCTACTCCTTAATTCATTCTATTATTGCCATTGGAGAGTGTTTTTAACTCCTTCGCTTTTGTGAGTCTTTTTCCCCCATGTAAATTTGTCTCGTCGATGAAATGCAATTTTTTGCTTTTTAAAAAACAATCTTTCGTTTTTTACTTTGTTAGCCCTATCGTTTAAACTCTTGGAAATGTTTTGTTTTTTGGTAGATTCTTACTTCTTAGTACAACTAAGATTGTAGTTTTTATTTTTCATTTTCGTAAATAGGATCTTAACCTTTATATAACTTTTCTGTGAATTCACTAATACATCACAATAATCAGTGGCTTTATTTTCTTAAAACCCTGGGTAGTCACAGTGAGGAAATTCTTTTCTCAATTTTGTTCTAATGGTCAATACAGATTGCATCACAGTGCCCATGAAGCATGGTGCCTAAAATGCTAATGCTCAAGGTGCAAGGCTTTTGTTAGTATTAGTGTGAAACATGTAGATGCCAGATCAAGATGGTGTTATTTACTGTTGTCTGTCAATATTTACTATCTTCAGATTAAGAGTATTTGTTCGAGTGTCTTATAAAAAAATAAGAGTATTTGTTCAAGTTCACTATGTTGGACGACTCTCTTTGTTTAATCATTGTACTGACCTAAACACTTTTTTTCTTGGCATTTAAGAAATGAGCCCTCTAAGCATGTACATTATGAATCAACGATACTTTTTTCTGAATTCAGATTGTCTTTTCTGATGCATGGTGGATTGGAACAAAAGATGAAAATCCAGAGGAGGCTCATCTTGATTTTCCTAAAGAATTGACTACGGTAAGTTTCTTGATAATTTTTAGATTCTTAAAATGCTTTTTTTTTGGTTTCTTGAGTACCCCCACATTTCCCATGTAAAATTCCGGTGAGGATCGCATTTCACAAGAGCATTTATGGAGCAGAATGATTGAAATGCATCCCTTATGAGAATCGCAGAGTAACTTACGCTGTGAAAGGACTATAATTTTTGTTGTCTAAAGTTTTTGATTGCCTTGTGCGGCCATTTAGCAAAACGTGAAGAAACTTTAATGGACAGCCTCATAATCGTTGTTTAGTTAATTACTTCATTTTTTTTCTTTTAAATAGGAACTACACGATGCTGATTTATTATTGTAAGAAGCCTAATTTACTGGTTCTGATTTTCTTATTATGTTTTTATATTGAAGTTATCCATTGAGCCGGTCAATATCATAGCTCTAAGTTACTGTTTGATACTTTGATCCCTATTTGTGTACTTATTCGTCCAGTCCTGTGGATTTTCCTTTCTTATTATATTTATTTCCTTTAGTACACTCTTTACCACTTGTAATTAGCTAGAATAATTGTAAAAATTCTAGGGCCGGATCTTTTCTATTTTTTTTTTGGAGGGGGATTTCTTTTGTTTGGAGCTGGTGCTGTTTTGTCATCCTTTCTATTGTACTTGCATTTTCTGAATTCAAGTTCAACTTGAGAGATTGAATTTGCTAACTCCTAGCTGTTATATGTTAGGGACAATGTGGAGAATATGACTTTAACGGTGGTGCTGGTGTAACCAGTACGAGTAAGCAGCATGTTCAAAAGAAGGGAATCAATCACGCTGAAGAAAACTTCCTTAATGGAGAACGTGGAGATGACTTAGTGGACCTCGAAGACGACATGACAAGTTCAATAAATACTACACCAGTTAGACATTCTGAAAGATCTGCCGGAAAAGTATTCAAGTATTATTCCTTTGAATATTGTTTTACTATGTGAATATTGTCTTAATATCTATAAGGCAGAAAGCAATAAGGTTTGTTGTCGAATAATATTTTGCATCTGTCTTATTTCATCAGCAATCTGTACTATGATTGGTAGATAATTATACCGCATGACTATAATCATAGATACATGTTGACACTTGATTTATGATTTTACAAGTTTGAACTTTAAAATCTATTTTCCAAAGAGTTCCACGTGTTTTTAGCTTGTCTTGGGTTTTCTTAGGTGGTCTCTATTTCTAAGAGAGAGCATTCTATGCATTTGTGGTGTTTGCTGCTTTTTGGGAGGTTTGGTTGGGAAGGAATTGTCTTCAAGAAATGGAGAACTCTTGAAAGGAAGTGAGGATCTTATTATTTCATAGCCACCTACTAGGCTTCTGATACGTCCTGAAGTTGAGATAGAGATTGGAAATTATGAAACTAGCAGTTGAAACATATTACCATATTGTAGCATTCAAGAGGCTTACTTCTTTCTTCTTTCTCCATTCTATTTCCAAGCTTTTTCTATACACCACTCTCCCACATTATTTATAAACGCTATTCCTAAAAAGCTTATTAACTAATTACTAATATTCCTAACAGCTTCTCTGTTTAAATATTTTTTCAATTATCTTATTTCTATGGTCTTAGCTGACTGGGGAGCCTTTTTGCAACTTTGGCTTTTGGGAGGCTTTTGCCTTGGTTATGTATTTTGTTTATGAATGAAATTAGTTTCCTTAAGAAAAATATCCATGTTAAAGTTTTTCACATTCTGGGAAAAAGTGCCACAAGTTTGCATCATTTCGTCATCCAGTCTTCTATTATTCTTAAACATGGTTGGATCAATTTACTGTATGGGAAATTGACCGAAGCAAACTAGAAATCAGGATTCTTTTACTTCATTATCTAGCCGTGCTAGTTGCTATACAGTATATTGATTTGTATTTATAAGTCATATAAGGCTATGCAAATAAGAAACAACCAACATAATTATTGAATCCATCTTTAGTCATTTTGATAAACAAATAATATTTCAACAAGCTCAGATCAGGTATGAGTTAGCTGCAACTTCTTGATTCGCATACATTCCTATTCATGTTGAAGCTTATTTCAGTTAATTTATAAGACCATTTTTTGTGTTTTGTCCAGAAATATGATTTTATTGTTTAGTTTATTTCCTATTCTTGTCAAGTTTTGCAGAGGCTTCTTCTGAGGATGAGTCTGCTGGCACTCACTCTGATTTGTCTGAAGGAGAAGAAAAGAATATTGTCATACATGAACCATCAATTGGAGATCATGCTAGTGAAAATATCCTGTTTATGATTATTGAATAGCTCGTTTTAATTCATTCACTTATCTCTGCAGCTTTCTATTTTTGTTGATTCAATCTTAAAATTCATGCCTGCTACTATATGTTCGCTCCCTTAATTGATTATTACAGACAGAAGATCTATCCGTCAGTGCTAAAGATGAAGATTCCGTGGACAGGCCTCCATTTCTCGAAGGAAATCAAGTATCAATTTCTAAGACTAAAAAAAGTTCTCGGGCTAAGGGAAATGCTCAGAGTAATAATCATGGTTTACTTGTCCAGCCTACTCTACCTAGTTTGTTCAAGAAAGTGGAGGAGAAGGTAATATCTGAAGACCTTTACTTAATATGTGGAAATGGATTTCTGGTTTACAATCCATTTTCTGCTACATTTATGGGGTTATTATCAGTGTTTTAAAAAGAGCACCTAGGCGCTAGGTGCATTCTAGAAGCAGGTGCAGTTAACGAGATGTGCACCATTTTTTTAAATAGATTTTCTTTTTTTTTTTTTAATTTGAATAAATACTCTATTTTCGTAAACTTTTCATCATTCGTAATAATGTTTTTCTTTATATATAAAAATTTGTTTATATTTTTCAATTGTCCTCCCTCCCTTACATCACTCAGGAATTTACTAACAAAATGTGGTCCCCTCCCCTTCTAACTAAACAACTAACTATTTAAGTAACATTTACATTTTCACCCTCCTTAGCTACATTCCTCTTCCTATGACATGCCAAATAATCTTCTCTCTCCCCATGACTGGAAGATTACTAAGCATTTCCTCCATACTGCTCGATTTAAGGACTGGTCATCTATCTTATTTATAATTAAAGATGGAAGCAGAAGAAGCCTCCTCCTCAAAGAGCAGAGGTAAGATATGAGCCTGGAGGAGCTTAATTGCTTCTATCCTTCCCTCTCTCTCCCTCTTTCCCACATAGTTTGAGTTATAACATAGTAAAGCCTTGCGCATTACACAGCTTTGCCTTTATAATTTTGAAATGTTCAATATATAACATGATCGGTTCCTTACCTGGGTTAATTCTTTTAATGGAAGACACATAATATGGGAGAACATTCTTTTAGAACAGACAAAAGGCATAAACAAGAAACTATAAAAAATTGACCATCAAATATGCACAGAGGCAAAGGTAATGCCAAAACATAGCCGCTTTACAAATTACACCTACTGACCAACCCCACACACACAGAAATTTCTTATCTGAATAATGAATTTTATATCTTTAATGCTCACATTTATTTGAAATGAATGTTTACTGTTTCCAGAGGACAATAAGAAGTTCAAAGAGGTCTTCAACATCCAAAGGTTCTACTTTTCTTCATAATTTTTTTTTCATGACCATGAGAATGCTACAGTTGCATTACATCTGAAAATTTGGTTTTCTACAGTTTCCGCCGTAAAGACGCAGCTTTCTGGTTCAAAGCGGAAGATTGACCAGGTGATAAATCTTCAATTTTATGCAACATTTTTTCTCCTGGAAATGATAGTTATGGATTATCATATATTCTTCAGGATGAAGGATCAAAGAAAAGGAGGGCAGTTCGAGGACAAGATGAAGGTCAATTTCTCGTGCTCTCTCCATTTACTTCTAGTTATTTCTCAAACAGGTTTAGATACTGTCATAATTGGCTCACTAAGATGTTGTTGCCTTTCCTGTATGTTGGATTGGATTCTCAAGGAAATTCTGAATTAGGATTGCTCAAGAAATTATACAACTCTTGTAGATTTAATATAATATTGAGTTTCATTTCTACAAGATAGATGTGCATTTTGTTTTTGGACTAATTTTCCTTTTCTGTCTATATTTGGAGTCAGTTCATGCAAATTTGGGCTCTGGAATAACTTACGTAATTTTATAATCACCTTCAGCTGATTATGATTTTGTGATATGCTTTACGTGGTCAGTTGATGTATTGTAGCTCTTTGAATTTGCAGGACGAAAAGGCAAGAGGAAGGATACAGAATATGAGGTATTAGTGCCATTATTTCAAATTGTCCTTTTAAAATATTTGCTGCTTAGCTTCAAGATTGCTTACTTGCAGTAATCCAGCTTGAAGTGGATATGCATCTCTTAGTTCTTATCTAACTGGGCAAGAAGCCATTACATATAAACCAAAAGTATCTTAATAGTAATCAACTTAGCTGCTCGCGAAAAGGTTTCACAAATAGTTCTTTTTGGTTCCTAAGTGTCAAAATCATATGATTAAATCCATGGGGTCTCTAAAATGCCGTGCTTCACAATAGTCATCGCTTGTTTGTTGCTTGGTGACACTAACAAAATGGCTTGGTTAATTTTATGATGTTACCTATAAAAGGGCACTTGGCATCCTCCAAACAAATTCAACCAGCCATTACTTTTCATGTCCAAGGTTCTAGAAACCTTGCCACATCATTTTTATTTTTAAACCTTGCCTCATCATGTTACAAGTGAGATTTTTCAAATTTTAATATGCTCTGAATTTGCAGCTTCATGTAGTCTATTTCAGTATTTCCATTTGTTATTCACGATTTAGTGTGGGAGGAAATGGTTGACGGATTAGATGTCATTGTATACTAAGTATGGGTTATCCATATACTTGTAGGTTGAAGATGACATTGAAGAGTTGTCTAGCTCTCAAGAGGTGAGTGTTCACTGCCTGTTACCTACATACTTCTCCTATGATTTCTAAAATATTGGATTGGCAGTTAGTTGGACCTAGGTTTGTGAGTTTTCTTTTGGTAATTATTCTTTTGCAGCAATTTGTCAAGCAACCTTTTATTCTGTTCTTCGGTCTCCCTTATACATGGAGTTTTTATTTTTGTACTCACTATAGATTTTGTTGAAAATGTTTGGCTGAACTACTCTTTTGCTAGTACATATAGTCAAATAATATTTAATTGTTTGGATTAGGCCCCACCCTTTATAAACTTCTCATTGTCGTCCCTTAAACCACTTTTATTGGGAAGTTGTCATGTCTATACTGAATAATTATTTATTACATATAAAGTTCAGAACAAAACAGGTTTCCATATACCGAATTGTAGCCCTTGATCATGATCACCAAAACGCATTGATATTGTTATAACACTTTTCAGATGCATGAGGTTTTAGCAATTAATCTTTAAATGTTAGTTAAGCGATGAAATCAAAATGACATTATCATTTAGGGACTAAATGAAATGAATAGTTTAACTAAAACATATTCCTTTTAGTTTCTTTTATAAATATTATCTTGCTCAGTTTTGCTCACAATTTTGCTTGTCATTTAGGACACTGATGAAGATTGGACAAGTTGAGGTTGTTACATTGTGACAATGGTAAGCCACAGCAGCATCTAGAATGCATTGAGGGGTTATATTCAAGATGAGAAAGAATGCTATGCTCCACAGTTTCTGTGAAGAGCTGCTGGCTAACTGAAATTAAAGAAATTTAACCATAAAATAATATTTAGGTAAAGTTCTTATCATAATGTTAGGCAATGTACAATTCTATTTTTGATCCACCAGAGAGAAACTGTTATACCTTTACTGGGGCTTAGACCAATTTGCAGCTTAAAAGGTTAAAAGTATCCACAATTTTTTTTTTTTTTTTTTAAAGTTATAAACGATCGAGAACCCGTTCCTTTGTGAAATATGATCCAATTAGTTAGTATTGTTTCAAGATAATCTGGTGTAGTACTGTAGTTTCTACAATATTCCTAAACTGATCCGTATATAATCCTCTCTGTACTGTATATACATGTTATAGCATTGTGAAATTTTCTGTATTGATGCTACCTATGTTTAGCTGTATCAACAATTTTTAAGAGTAATATAACATTCATAATGTATCAAGTAATGATGTAATTGGCCAAATCAAGTATAGTTCAATTGGTTAAAACATTTTTTCGACCAAAAAATTGTGTGTTCAAATTATCATTTTCACATGTTGAACTAAAAAATAATAATAATAAATAATGTTGTGATTGTGATTAAATATAATTTGTAGCTAGGGATAGCATAAATTTTCGTGGGTCCCTGCCCCCCTAACGGGTTGTGCAATTCCAAACTAAAAATTTTAACGGGTCCCAATCGGGGTTGGGGAAGGGTGCCTCGCTAGTTTTTTTTTAAATTACTTTATAAGTGATGATATTAATTATATATATTTATATATAATATTAATTTTTATATAATAGTATAAAGAAAAATAAATCAAATTTTACTCTTAAACTTGTCAAGTTTATTAATTTTCACTCAAAACTTTCAATTTCATGAAAATAGACTTTGACTTATATTGCAATTTTAATCCTCTATTCAATTTTCGTTAATTAACTCACTACATTAATTAAAAAAAAAACAATTTAAAAATCTTCATAAACTCAGTAATTTCAATAAAATCAAGATTTTTACAAAATTTAGTTTGATTAATTTGTGGATTAACCATTGAATATTTTTTTTTTTTTGAAAAGCAACCATTGAATAATTGCCAAAACTAAAACATTTCAACCAAAAATTAGCTCTCATGTCGTTTTTCTTTAAAATCATATCAATTCTATATCATACATATGTTTTATAATTTATTGAACACGTGTAAGAATACATTTATTCATGATCTTTCAAATAAAAATTTATTCGAGGGTAAGAATTTCAAACTTTTAAGAGTGCAACAATTATCTAAGTTTGAGGTATAATTTAAAGAAATTGAAAGTTTATATTATAAATTGATATAACTTGTGATGTTTACGGGTCCAAATTGATTTTTTTCTTTAATATAAACGAGAAAACGAAACAAAAAAAAGGGGACGGGAATCCCCGCGGGGAACCCATCCCCGACGGGGAATCCCTGCCCCATCCCCGCTTCAAATTTTTGGGGATGGGGGTAGGGATGAGGATTAAAATTCCCCACGGGGACGGGGATGAAGGGATGCATCCTTGACCCTGCCCCGCCCCGTTGTCATCCCTACATATGTATCTCTTGAAACTTGGATGTGCCACCAAAATCTTGAGGTACTT
>JAOANK020000018.1:5435272-5448923 GCA_026257165.2 Telfairia occidentalis | reverse complement strand
AGCCCTTCAGACATCTATACATCTGGACACTATCGAGGTATGATGACTCTTGCATCCATATCGTGTCACTCGAGCATACCGTGCTGGAGCTCGAGTGTTATATCGAACCTCTAGCCCATGGGAAGGGGCTCAATGTCGGCACACCAGTGCCACCCGACACCGTCCACAAGATTTCATTCTCCATGAAAGTCGCCCAAGACACTCGTCTTGCGACGCTCACCCTCGCCATGACACATGCATGTGCCATGTGGTAACTTGTTTAGGCCACATGGCCCAGGGGTGGTGAAGAGCTGACACAATGTCTCCCCCTATAGTACATTTTGAGGCATTTTTAGTCTTTCTGGCATAAACATCTTTTGTGGTGAGAAGTCACTCGTCAGCGTGGAGCGCACGTTTGATCTCCTTTGAAACTTAGCGTGCTTACATATCTCACTGATATGCATCTAACTTCAGAGCCGCTCGTCAAAACTCACGACTCAACCCCGACTTCTAGGGTTGTGGCCCGGGGCTCCATCTGTGCCCCCACTGAGTTTGTCATTGACACTGCCGATGTCACTGTTGCTTCTTCTTTTGCTTGAGCCTCAACTATACTTTCTTCTGCACCTCTTCTTGGTGTGTTAGATGATGCACCATCCTCCTTGGTCGCATCACGACACTTCTCTTCAGCCCTTACTTTGGCTTGTCGAGCGACGCTTCATGTCCCCACTTGCTCGCGTGCTTGTTCTCTTGGTGGGGAGTCTCAACCCACTCTCTTAATAGTAGGGTTGAGACACTGTTCACCTAGCACAAATAATGAACAAGTTTTGATTGACAATAATAGGTCCCAGATGTTCATATCATAGTTTATGTCATTTGCACACTGACTCTGTAGGCTGGGTATTTGTTACAAATACTCAACCATCTATTTCCTCATTTATGTCTAGGGTAGTTACATTATCTTTTTTTCTTTCTAAAATTAAATATGTTGAGATTATTATTTTTTTTTGTCGCATTGTTTTGATATGTTTTTTTGAGATCGCAAAAAAAGTTTTAATTATTATTTTTCTTAATAAGTATTTGATAATAACGTTATTCAAGTTTGTTTGAGAGTTTACTTTGTTCCAATCATGCATGTAGTAATGGCTTTAGAATAGGCTAAGTTTTAAGTTAGGTTGTTACATATTTAGTATCAAGTATATTAGTAATATCATTGGTATGTCACTTATATATTTGATATAGTATTTTTCATCAAAATTTAAATTTGTGCAAAATTTAATTTGCATTTGGTTTTTGAAATTGTTTATTTTTATTTTGTTTAGTTAAAATTAGTTCGTGAATTAGCCAAGATTTAATAGTAGTTACAAGTTGCAACTTTTATCTAAATTTAGATAGATGAAAGTTGATACAACTTGACAAATCTAGTTGATATTTTTCCCAAATCAATAATTAGGGCTTGAGATAAAGCTAGATTCATACATAAATTTCTATTTCCCTCCAACACCAACTACAAGGCTGTGTTTGGACTTTGGAAGCCTAGGATTTTGAGGGATTTCAAATTTTTTGGATGTTAAATGAATTTCATTTGTTATCACAAGAAATTGCATGATTTGAAATATGAGGTGATTGGAAATTGTTTTTTTACACACACAAAATTTCATGTTGGATTTTAAAGGATTTTACAAGATTTCAGTTAAATTATTTATTTAATATTGTCATATTTTAAGATGTTAAGATTTGAAACCAATATTAGTATTTTCCTTTCTTTTTCGTTAACATCAAGATAACAAAATTTAAATACATTCTTCTAAAAAAAATTAATCCCAAACCAGATGATGAATTTCAAATAATTTTAAATTATCTCCAACTTTGTGAAGTGAAAGACTGCAGCTCAAAAATTTTCTTTTCCCGCCAACCCATCCTCCATCCTCCATCCTCCATCTTCCATCTTCCATCATTCCGATTCCGCACATTGCCGGACTCGACTGTAACAGCGCTGAAGGATGGATACATCCACTATGAAGAGAAAGATTCAGAAGAAATCAAAAATCAGAGGGTACAGTCTCAAACTAGATGCTCTCGACGAGATTCTCTCCTATGCCTCTCGCGTCCATGACCGAAACGCTATAGATCTTGTTCTCGACGATCTCCATGGCCAATCCTGTACAACTATATCTCTTTTTGCTTTGATACTGCAATTATCATCATATTATATGATCTTTTCTGCAATTCACTTCATTCCCTCTCATGGATAAATTCTGCGCTTTTGCTGCCGAGCAGTGCAATCTCCGATAATAGACAAGGATGCGGTGCGTCGGGTTGTCAGCCATCTCCTTGAAGCCGATGAAGCGAGAAAAGAGAGTCCCGATACCATTACTAGTACATCCGCTACTTGCATCATAGACGCTTTTAGTATCCCCAAGTTTCGCTATGATCCCATCAAGAAGATCTTCCACCGGTATGTTTCCTTTTTTTCACCCCCTTTTATACGTATCTGAGTAATTGGTGAACAATTGTAAAATAAAAACTACCGATTTGACTTTTAGGATAATTGGATGGGATAAGAGAAGAAACTAATTGCAGAAAAGAGAGATATAGTAGAGTTCAACTGATAACTTGTCGTCTGCTTAAAACTTTGCTTTTTCGTGCACTTGAAACCATCTATTTTTGGATCATTTATAATTTTGATTTTAGGCTCACAGGAAGGTTTCCAATTTGTGGGGGTGCTTCTGCTAAAGATGCATTATATAGGGATAGGTTTCTCTTGCTTTCCCAGAAGCTCTCCCGGGATCGGCATTTCTCCAAACCCGTGTTTGACACTGGGAGGTCTCATTATGGAAGTTGTGAGGTACTCCATCTCTCTTGACCCATGAACTAACCTTGTTACCCTCTGCAATTGAACAAGAGCATTTACAGGAATTTCTCTTGTGATATGTTCCCCAGATTTCTCCTATTCAGTCTTTGGTGGGGCAAACGGGGAGGAGATGGGTCATGGGAGTGATCTCTCAGATGGAGGATGGTCACTTTTACTTGGAGGACCTGACTGCATCTGTGGAAATTAATTTATCTAATGCTATATCCTTTAGAGATATCTTTTATGAATTGGGAAAATATGAACTTGTTTGATCTTTGTAAATGACTATGATTTTCATTAACAATCAACACAAGATAACTGCAGGTCTATTTACAGAAAACACCATCGTTGTAGCAGAAGGAGAGATGCTCGTGGAGGGAATTTTTCAGGTTTGTGACATGCGTTTGCCTTCAAGTTCTGTATAAATAACTGATTGGAATTTGTTTCCCAATATTCTATTAGGTGTTTCTAACTTGCTTTCTTGTAGACTTATGGTAGCAATTAGCATTAATTATATAATATTTTCTCTACTGATCGTCCAGTGTTTCCTCTTGCCAATATGCACTTTTTATGCTTGCTTCACGGTGTCTCAATTGGCTAGTATCTAATACCACCTTGCGTTTGGATATTTAATATTTTGTTAGGTATCTATAAGTTAAAAAGTTAATTTATGAAATCTTTTCTTTTTAAACACATTTTTCTGAAAGTTGACATTAAAGAACAAAACGGTTGAGGGTGAAAATGCAATTGTACTTCCTTTATATAAAACTTATTTACTTCTTCTCAAAGTTGGGTTTTCATTCTTGTGGTTTACCTTCTTATTTGGGAGCAAGTACAAGGATGACTGCTCAAACTTTTTTTTAAGATGTTTGGCACTTAATTCAATTCACAGAGATATTAAAATTCTATTTTTCACATGAATAATGTGCTATTTATTTTATTTTTGTTAAGGTTATTACATGTGGATTTCCTCCATTAGAGGACAGGGACAAGTCTCTTAAATTGCTAGCAGGCCAGGACTTCTTTGGAGGTGGTGCTTTAACTAAAGAGGAGACTGTATCCTTTTTTTGGGAGTTATGAAAAGGATTTCTTAATGTGCATTGGAATGACGTTGTTGACATTTTACCATACTCAATATCGACTGTTAAAGGGTTGTACACGCATAAACTCAATGTAGTCAACTTATTTCCCTTAATCATCAATAGCTCAGGCTTGCAGATCTGGAAAAGAGAGCCGTCAATGATATGTTTGTCATACTCTCTGACATTTGGTTAGATAGTGAAGAGGTGATGAATAACCTCTTTATATTTCATGTGTATTGTGTCTGTGAAGCTTGGTTACCTTAATAGTATTTGTTAATGTAATAGGCCATGGGAAAACTGGAGACCATTCTTGATGGTTTTGAGAACGTGGAAGTGGTTCCAACCTTATTTGTTTTGATGGGGAATTTTTGTTCCCGTCCATGTAATCTTGCTTTTAATTCTTTCTCAAGTCTCAGGTAAATGATTATTGCTGTTGTTTTCAATCATCTTTTGTAATTTCATATCATCAATGAAATTGTTTACTCATAAAAAAAAAAAAGTATTGGCTATTATTGACATGTTAGAGCAATAATAATTTATAATATGCAGACAACAGTTTGGTAAGCTTGGAAAAATGATAGCAGCTCATCCCCGATTAAATAGGGATAGCAAGTTTCTGTTTATTCCTGGTCCAGATGGTGCAGGTTTGTGTTGTTATGTGTAAATAGGTTCCTCGCTTTTTGTTTAATTAAAACTTACTTGTTATTCCCCATTGAATATATAGGACTATCAACAGATCTACCTAGGTGTGCTTTGCCAAAGTATTTAACTGAAGAGCTTCAGATGCATGTCCCGAATGCCATCTTCTCAAGTAACCCTTGCAGGTGAATACTTTGATTGCTGACTTGCAAACGCCTAAATGCTCTTCCTATAGTCTTAACAGTAGTATTTTGCTTCATGAGGAATTTCACTTGAGAAATGATTCTTCTATTCTCTTTGGGATAAGCAAACAGAACTGTGTTAAATAGATTTAAAAACTAGTGTTGATGGTGGGGATTTAGTTATCCAATTTTTCCAAATTAATTGAATTTAAGAAAGCAGAAAAACAAAGTTCCTTATTGACAGGTGAGCACGAAGCCTAGGCTATGATGAATAAAATTTATGGTCCTTCAAAAGAACTTTTGAATTTTGACTTCATTAAGAAAATGCTTAAACTAATTTCAGTGGAAATTATATTTTCTCAGGTTAATAGCATGTCTTTTACTCCATAGTGGTTGATAATCGTCATATTTGAATGCAGAGTCAAGTTCTACACGCAGGAAATTTTATTTTTCCGACATGACCTACTTTATAGAATGCGTCGTTCCTGTCTCATACCACCTTCTACAGAAGAAACAAGTGATCCTTTTGAGCATGTGATTTTTCTTCCTTTTATACATCTGTTATTTTGTCTGGTATCCCTTGGATACGCCCTTTGGATATTTATATATGGAGGCCCTAAGGTTTCATGATTCTCTTGCAGCTTGTTGCTACCATAACTCATCAAAGTCATCTCTGCCCTCTTCCTCTGGTTATTCAACCAATTAACGAGAATTATGACCATTGTCTTCATCTTTATCCAACTCCTCATGTGGTATTTACTCATATCTCCAATCTAGTGTTTTAACCGATTTACTTGTCCATGCAAAGTTTGATATTCTTTCTTTCCACATCTGGCGATGAATAATGAACAATCACTGCCGATGGATGATGTTTTGCTTCGACTGAACTGTATCATTGTATAAACTTTCAGATTATTACATCAATCATTATTTGGCTTGTGCAGATTGTTTTGGGGGATAGAAGTAAGCAACAAGCATTCAAATACTCAGGAATCACTTGCTTCAATCCTGGTTCCTTCACAAATGACAGTACTTTTGTGGCATATCGTCCTTGCAATCAAGAAGTTGAATTATCTGCCTTGTAGATTATTTCGAAGTTTAGGCCAGATTCATAGTGGGCACTCCTCTATTATAACAACTTAAGTCGAATTTTGAAAGAGAGGGGTCTTGTAGTATCATTCTTTACGTTGGGAGCTGCTGGATATCAACTTTAATGTTTCTATTAAAAATTTTGCTTTTTCTTTTTTATTTATAAAATCTCTGGACTTGTTTAATTCATGTCCAATGTACATGTATATTTTCTTTAGTACACAACCATTTAGACAAGCCGAACAAGAGAATAGATATCATAATTGTTGGTCGTTTCAAATTGTTTGAAATGTTTTAGTCATTGAATTACGATATGTTCAAATTTGCTATCTATATTATCCATTATTTACTTGTGAAAATCAACGATTATTTTGAAATAGAATTACTCTAACAAACGTTTTTTTTTTCCTTAAAATATTTATACTCATAATGATTATTATATATTAAAATAAATTAAAATTTTCGATTCTTTAGCATCCATTTGGTTATCATTTTCCTTTTTCTTTTTTAAAGAGTAAATTTGATAACTATTTTTTTTTCTTTTACAATATAATTTTGAAAAACATTGGCAAAATTTTAGTGAAATTTGAAATATTTCAGAGTTATGGGATGGCAAAATTTGATTTATTAAATAGTAAATAGCAATTTTGGACATGGTATCCATTTAATCACCAAGAATTTGAAAACAACAAGAAAGAAAAATGCAACTAAATTTCATGTATATACTTTACTATTTAACCTTCTTTTTTCTCCCCGTTCCATCCTAGCATATATAGATTACACAACTCGACCACTTTTGCCCACATTGTCTGGTAAAATTTTACCTAATTCTTCTCTCACTTTCTATGTACCAACCTCTCATGGCTGGCTGCTTTGCCATACAGCAGAATAAAACCCAACTCTTCTACATCACAAAGACACCAAAAGGAGAGGGAGGGCGTTGAGATAATTTAGCCCATAGATGAATTTGGCTGGCATTAAGCTACAGATAAATTCAAAGAAAAGTCAAGATTTCATACTAGGCTCCTAGGAACTTATCTACCTTTGCGTTGGCTGTTCTTGACAAGAACTTCATGCAAATTGGTGCCTTGACTCCAGCCAAAGCCAAAATTGAACTAGGCAACGTCCAAATCCCGTCCCCACATATCAAGCCAGACGCTACAGCAGGACCAAAGGCATCGGCCTTGGTTTTGTTTATCTTCTGCCAAACGAACAATATCAGGCTTCCTAGGCTCATATCAATTGCAAAGTATGGCCCTATATAGAATGGTATTGCCATTGCCATAGGCAGGGGAATGAATCTTGCCCACTTCTTTGGTATCAAGTCTTTAATCAAGTTAATCAATATGGAAGCGGCAAAAAACACATAGCAAAAGGTAAGGCAATTCTTTGGAAGGCTCGAGAAGCCTTCGACACCCAAGATGGCCATGTTGCGAAAAAGAACTGCGTTAGGGGAAGGGTATTCACCAGTTGGAAGACCAAGATCATCAAATGCCTTGTAAAAGAGCCAAAAGACACAAGGTGAGATAATGCAGCCCATTGCGGTGCCTACTACCTGGCTGACAAACATGGAGCGAGGTGAAGCCAAGGTTAGATAGCCAGTCTTGAAATCCTGCATCAGGTCAGAGGCTGTCGAGACAATATTCATCATGACCCCACAAGCTGCTAGACCAGCAATAACTCCTCCATGCGAGGGTCCAGCCCACGCACCAACTATGAAAATGGCAAGCTTCCCATAAGTGGATGCCAGAGACCAATCCGTGAGTCCACATCCATATGCATTACAGAAGGCCAAGACAGGAGCAAAGATGTAGATGACCAAAATATAATACCACTTGAGCTGGGTAAAGATGTGTGGAAGGGTGTTAATCGACACTGCAGCAATGACAACATAACCTCCAATGGCAAGCCAGATTGGTATTTGATCCTTAAGAAAAAGTTGTTTCCTTCGTTCATCATCATAAGATGACTCAGACCTTGATGAACTTCCCGTGGAAAAATCAGAAGTCTCTCCTTTGTGTTGAAGTTGGTAGAGCAAGCCAGAGAGGGTCCGAGTCAATACCTTGAAAAAGTTGTACAGGCCATCACCAAGAATCATGGCTATTGCTACAAATACCTGAGGTCAAGGTAAAAACAAGTTCCTTCAAAAAGGACATTTTTTTTAAGAAAAATAACATGTCTATTTAAGATAGAAGATCACCTTGTAACCTTCAAGACCACTTAGATCATATGAGCTCAATTTATAACTGTACCATTGACCTTTTTTATCTCCTACGAGAGGCCACATTATGCCCCAAGAGAGAATTCCTCCAACAAGCACCGATACGTTTATTATGTGGGGGCAAATCATCCCTACTCCAATATATGTTGCTGAGAAGTCAAAGTAAAACCTGCAAAATTAACCAGAAGAACACTGTGACCCACATATGACAATGTAGAAATTGCAACACTATATTTTATGCTTGAGAACTTTAAATCTTCGTGTATCAGCGTAGAGAAAATATTTAAAAGATATAATAATCAAGTTGACTGAAGCAACACTATAGAAGAAAAACAGAAGGATCAGCAAAACAATCATAGTGGAGGAATTAGAAATTTCTAATACTTGTTTGCATATGCTTTGAGCCCAAATGTTGGAAAATGTGCAAACCCACAACCATCCGCAGCTGTAAAGAACCATTGGAATAAGCCCCACAAGAAGCTCACAGAGAAAAACCTGCCAAGCAATCTCACCTGTTTCCTATAAGTTCAGGCAAAAATATAGTAGATATTAGAACGACTTTCATCTGAATGCCATTATAATTGATCAGATATGACAACACATTACTTTGCCAGAGCAGCTCCTCGGGGAGTGTGGAAACTATTAATCAAATGAGCAGTTGCAGTACCACTTGGATAAGTTAATTTGAAGTCTATGACCATGATCTGCAATTAGTCCGGGCCAAAGTGATCGAGATAATAATGGATAATTTCAAGTCAACAAATATTCCAAAATCAACTCGTTAAATGGAACATATATATCTTGTTTGTTTGTTTGTTTTTTCTTCTGTCTACCTTTTGAATAAGAACCAATTCACTTATCAAAAGGAGAAAGAACATGCTAAACAAATCCACTCAACCACTTTATAGAACATCTGGAGGAAAAAAAAAAAGGAATTCTCCAATTAAGTTGAATCTTTGAGGAATTGTTACAAGATATTCTATCACCGAGTATAACATCGAGAATCTAAGGACAAGACAATCTCCTCCGTAAAGAACACTCATAGAATCAAGTAAAAAATGGTATTTACATATCTTGTGTGATTTAATTTTCTCTGAAAATTTCTTCACCATGCATTTCGTTGCAGTTGTTTGTATACCAAGTTCTTCATATTGATTTCTGTTGCATTAAAATTTTCATAGCTTATTCTGGGATATAACCGACTCTGGAACTTTAGTTGAAAGAAACTAAAAATATTTATTGCAACTTGTATCATGGCAACATACCTTTCGTAAGGGTACAACTGATAAGAGGCCAAGAAAGCTAACAACAAATAGAAAACCAATCATCCATCCTAATGATGGATCTTTGAAATCTTTACTGCCTGATGATTTTTGAGCAATCCGTTCACTCATTCCAAATAAGTAGCTTCCAAAACCTCCTGTCAATAGAAATAATCAAAACAAAAAGAAAACAATTCAGTCCAACACAATTACAAAGCAGGAATTAGGTAAGAATTTGTCTAATTATTTTTCTAGTTTCCAATGATGTGGAATGATGTTTGGGATTCTCCCACACCAGAAACAGTTATCAGTCTCAAATAGAGGTTTACTTCTCGAACGCTTGGTGCACAAATAACCTTAGAAATTCATTTCCTATTTCATCTCTCATATAAAAAATGTAATGTGGCAAGTGTAACAGAATTCTGGGGAAGTCAGAATTTTTATTCAATTGAAAGATATGTAAGTGTTCCTTTTACGAAGGCCAAAGCAAAATGAGTAAGTGAGCTTCCAAAGTTTGGTCAAATGACCATCTTGGTCCATAACTTCTACAACATGTATAATGTAAGACGGTGTTCTGCTAGTAATCGTTTCAGATGAGATACAACTTATGTATTGGAATGGAAGTTTTCTGATTGTTTATGTGTATGCAAGTTGCAAATACTTCCATTAGAAGAAACAAATAACAAAAGCATGGCCACACGCACAAAAATTTTAATATATATATATATAATAAAGTGAAATACAAGTAAGCGGCAATTATTCGCCCAAACAAGGGTTGGCAACCGAACCACCTCTTGAGAAAAAAATCAGAGTAATCACAATTATACCAACTCCCTCTAAAAAAATTAGAGAAATCACGATGATGGCACAGTACTGATCGCAAAAGTTCGCAAAAATCAGCGCCAAGAACGCACAATAACAAACCAACAAGGAAAAAAAAGAAACGAAAATGAAAATTTGAAATCGAGCTCCATATTCCCGTCCAGATTGAACGTAAATAATAATCTACGAGCAGTAAAAGAAAGTTATTAAGAGACAAACCGCTGAAAGCAATGCCAGACGAGGCAACGACACAGGTTTGGATGACGGTGTTCTCCTGCCTGGTGAAAGGCTGCCTCAAAAGACCTGATCTCTCCAGAAATTTCGTCCACGATTTGACAAAGAAGTAACCTAATAGACCAGCAGATACGTTGAGTGAAGGTATAATACCAGTGGTCAGATTGAGCTTCATTACAATGAAGCTGAACATAATGCTCAGCCAAAAGCTGACGAAAAAAGCCCTAAACGTTAGCTGCTTCCTCCATGAAGGCACTTCTTGGTCCTCAAAGAACTCCTCGATCGATAGTGCTCCACCTGCAGCTCCAAATCTCTGCCTGTTCTTCTGATTTGGATCCTGTTCAGAATCCAAACTTTTCACTACATGATCCTCCAACTCCATAGTGTCCCTTATCGACGATGGGAAGGTTAGAATCAGAACTGGAAACTGAAACTTCTGTTGATGAGTTGTTCCAAATAAGTGGAATTCATTGAAACCGCATAAGTATTATTGAGGATGTTGCTATCATTTGATGCGTGGATAGAAATTTGTTCGAGCGCAGACAAAAGAACAGCCCAAATTACTCTCCGATTGACTTCCAAGTCGGCGTTTTGGCGAGAAACATTGATCTTGACAATGAAAGGATTCGCCAACTGGGCCCGTGGAAATTTCCTCACTTCCCCCATTTTTTCACGCTCGGGTTACTGCATCGGCTGTAACTTCCACGTACAAAATTGGATTGGATTCTGTATTTTTTCCTTTTATCGTTTAAAGGTTTTCAGGTTTTTTTTTTTTTTTTTTTGAGAGAGAGAGATTAAGGTTTCAGTTTTATCCAATATCGATGTAACAAAGAAAAATTTGTTAGGTCATTCTGTAAAAAAAATACTAATATTTGTTAACAGAAAAAAAAGTCTAACTGTATTAATAACAATTTTTTTTAATGGAGGGACTTCGAATTTTTTTAATACATTAAGCGTAAATTTTAAAATTTTAAAATTTTAAAAATTAGATTAAAACTTACATGCAATTTAGCATATTTAGTGTAAATTTAGAATGAAGTCATTTAATATATGTTTCTCCTTTTTTTAGTAAGGATTTAAATGTATCTTAATACTATATAATTAATTAATTTATAACAAAAAATATTTATATTTTACATAGTGAATAAATAAATAAAATCTAAATTATATTTTACCGATCTTATTTACAATTTCAGATAATAAAAATAATATTTTATCACAGGAGTATAAAATGTAAAGGATGGTTGAGAAGTTAATCTTAAAATTGCATTGTTTCTTTTTTAAATATAAATTAGTGAAAATATTTGCATGATTAGTTTTTTAAGTTACTTATGATTGATTTTTTTTTTCTCAAGAACAACTAAGAGTTTGAGAGTGTTCGCTGTTTTTTATTTTTTTCATAAATAATACCTTTTAGTAAAAACGAATGAATTCCAAAAGGCTTTAATTTGAGATAAAAAGAAAAATTGAAGCCACTAAAAGAACCCCACTTAAAAATAATAATGAAGATAATGATAATAAAACATACTCCCTCTTTAGCACGGTATATCAATTATTGAAATATAGGGTGCAAGTTGCAAGAATTGGCCAAATCGAGCATAGCTCATGCAACACTATCAAAGAACAGACACCACATCCAAATGAGAGAGATCCTAAGACTATGAAAGCATGGTTAAGAAAGGCTTAAAGAATTGATAATTATTAACTATGAAGGCATGGTTAAGAAAGGCTATTTATTGGTTGTAGCTGCACCTTCCTTTTCGGTGTCTTAGAACTCCAAAGTTAAGAGTACGCTTGAAGCAATCTTATGTTGGGTGACTTCCTAGAAAATTTACCTAGGAAGCATGTAAGTGAGGACAAAACATGCTGAAAAGACTTGTGTCGGTCTGTGGGGACAGTCTTCACTCTCGCAAGTAGCTCAAGTCAAGTAGGTAGCGTGGCCAGGTCGCAAGAGAATGTCGGGGCCAGTAGGTGCCGAATCCGGATTCCTAATCCTGGGCTTAGAGCGTTACAGCTAGAGATGGCTACGAGGCGAGGTCGGGGCGGGGATGCATCCCTCATCCCTGTCCCCGTGGGGAATTTTAATCCCCATCCCCCGCCCCCATCCCCAAAAATTTGAAGCGGGGATGGGGGTGGGGATTCCCCATCCCCCTCTTCTTTTTTTTTTATTTTTTCGTTTTCTCATTTATATTAAAGAAAAAAATTATTTTTTACCCGTAAATATCACAAGTTATATCAATTTGTAATATAAACTTTAATTTCTTTAAATTGTACCTCAAACTTAGATAATTGTTGTAATCTTAAAAGTTTGAAATTTTTATTCTTGAATAAATTTTTATTTGAAAGATCATGAACAAATGTATTCTTACATGCGTTCAATAAATTATAAAACTTATGTATGATATAAAATTAATAAGAATTTAAATAAAACGACATTAGAGCTAATTTTTTGTTGAAATGTTTTAGTTTTGACAATTATTCAATTGTTTTTTTTGCAAATTAATCCAACTAAATTTGGTAAAAATCTTGATTTTATTGAAATTAGTGAATTTATAAAAAATTTTAAATTGTTTCTTTTGGTTTAAAGTAGTGAGTTAATTAACAGAAATTGAATAGAGAATTAAATTTGCAACATAAGTCTAAGTCTAATTTAATAAAATTGAAACTATTGAGTATAAGTCTAAGTCTAATTTAATAAAATTGAAATTATTGAGTGAAAATTAATAAACTTTACAAGTTTAGAAGTAAAATTTGAGTTATTTTTTTATACTATTATATAAAAATTAATATTATGACTAAATATATATAATTAATATTATAAATAATTAAAAAAAAAACTAGCAGGACCCCTCCCCGTCCCGCCTCATCCCCAGCCGGAGCTCCGATTAAAATCCCCGGTTTGACCCTGTTTTCGATCAAACCGGGGATTCCCCGACCCGTTAGGGATGAGGACCGACGGGGACCCGACCCCGTGGAGATTTTTGCCATCCCTAGTGCCTAGCTTAAAGCAAACAAGTGAGTTTGAACCATCTCTAAGATAATTTTTCCATCATTATTTATCTGCCTGCCTAATTGAAATTTAGAAGATAAAGTAATGTTACAATAAAGCTGAATTGCAATCTTCAATAGTATGACAAAGTAGTCAATCATAGCAAATGACTTTTCTACTTGTTCTTATATGGATGGTGTGTTGGGTTTTTGGCAAAATATTATAAGAGTGAAAATCCCACATCGGAAAGAATGAATGAGGTGATGGGTTCCAAGCACTATATAAGGGGCTCATGGGCTTG
>JAOANK020000018.1:5424460-5435172 GCA_026257165.2 Telfairia occidentalis | reverse complement strand
ATCAAACTAAATTTGGTAAAAATCTTGATTTTATTGAAATTAGTGAATTTATGAAGATTTTTAAATTGTTTTTTTTTAAGTAGTGAGTTAATTAACGGAATTTGAATAGAGAGTTAAATTTGAAACATAAGTCTAAGTCTCATTTAATAAAATTGAAATTATTGAGTGAAAATTAATAAACCTTACAAGTTTACAAGTAAAATTTGATTTATTATTTTATACTATTATATAAAAATTAATATTATACATAAATATATATAATTAATTTTATAAATAATTAAAAAAAAAACTAGCAGGGCGGAGACGGAGAGCCCGACCGGGGCCCCGATTAAAATACCCAATTTGACCCCGTCCCCGGTCAGACCGGGGATTCCCAGACCCGTTAGGGGCGGAGACCCGACCCCGTGGGAATTTTTGTCATCCCTAGTTACAACTCAACTGGTTAAAGATGTTTTCTTTTCTAATCTAAAGGTTAGGGTTTGAATCCCCCAAACTCCGCATGTTGTTGATTTTTTCTCTTTAAAAAAGTTGACGTTGCTGTCATATGGGATTACTAGGATACAAAATAACATACGTGACAGCTTAAGTGTATAAACTCAATAAGTTTAATAAAATCAAACATTACAAAAAAAAATAAAAATAAAAAAGTTCGATTAAAGCACAAGTTGACTATGGAATAATTTTATCAAAACCCACCAATTTTAACAAATTTCAGCACTAATATCGCTTTTCTTTGAAATTCGATCCATCTTGTTCTTTATATTTTTTATAATTTATTAAATACATATGAGAATATTTTTTTTAACAATTTATCAAGCAAAAATTTATCATAAGGTACAAATTACAACAACTTTTTAAGTTTAAAGTTTAGATTGCAACATTTATCTAAGATTGAGGTTCAATTTTATGAAGTTGAAAGTTTAGGGTAAAGATTGATTCAACTTTACAAGTATAGAGGTAATATATATATATATATACACGTTATTTTTGGCATGGTTTGAAGTTAGGAAACCAAAATTAGAACTATGAGTAACTTTGATATATAACTTTATAATTTGAAAAAAAATTAATAAATAATATAATTAGTGGTTTATTGAGCGTACATACTATACCTCATAGAATTATTTTAAAATATATATATATATAGTAAGATAGGCAAATTCACATACTAAATAGATAATCCTAATTACAAAAATCTATCGTATGTACAAATAAAAAAGGGAAAATGGTATAAAAAAAATAGTTAAATAATACTCTTCTTAAATTTACTTTCTCACTATGTTAATTATGGTTGAGGTAGATACGTGCATCAAGAATTGGCAATGGTACCGTGTTTGTATAATTAATCAATAAATATTAATTAGCACTGAAAATCGAACTCCTCTATTTATTATTGCCTTCACTGCAGCTCCTCCAGTAGGAGCGTGGGCCCCACATTACATAGAGGTGTGCTATCATATGAGTTTCTCCGAAAGGTGATATGACCCCACAGTGCCAATGATCTAGGAGACATTGGATCAGATTCACTATTTTGTTTTAATTAAAATCGACATCGAACTGATTAATTAATTATGTTTTTTTTAAAAAAAATCAAACTCGAACCTAAATTTTTAGAAAACTGAACCGATTTATTGAAAACAATTCCCAAGAACGGACTACTGAAAGACCAAAAATAAATGTAGTACATCAAAATTGAATAAAATAATCAAATCAAATAGACCAATTGAAGTTTAATTCTAAATAAAACGTTGATCAATCAATATTCAATAACCAAAATAAAAGTCCAACAAACTAAAATAGTGATCTCAATTTATATATCTCGTCAATTATTGGGCTTGTAGGGAACGTCTGTATCAAATTTGAATAAAATAAGATGCGTGAATGAGATGCCATTTTTGGCTTTGCATGAGATTTTTCCAATGAGAACCTTGAAAAAGAGTGCATTTACAATTCAATTATATTGATTCATTAGCATTAAATCAAAATTTACAAGTTAACCGAAGCAAATTTGTCAACTAATTTTAATACATAATAGCTAATTAATAACAATCAAGTTAAATCTACCCGTTAATTAAATTTAGCACCAATAATGTAACGTTAAATAACTCAGTAGATCATTATATATAAGTAACATCGAAGAAAAGTTACAGTCGCGAGTCAATGGCTTCATCATGGACATACGCATATCATCCATAGCAATCATTAGAACGAACACTAAAACTTCAAATGGATTTCTCATATTTCCAGTGACAGCTTGAGAGGCTGATGGCTGAGGCTGACTACTAGTGAGAGTTTTTGAACCACACTCTAATATTTTACTTTTGTTCACATCCACATAGTCAGCAACGAAAATTAGTGCTGCCAAATAAACCAGTTTTAAAATTGAATAAAAAAAAAATGCTGACAATCTCTATAAATCCAGGAGATTTTTCATTTTTACGCGAGAAGTAACTTGTGTGTAAATCAATATATACAGATGGAAGAAGTTACACTGCCTGAAGAGTTGGGGTAAAAAACGACAGAAAAGGAACAAAACATTGTGCAAAGATGGACTAAGATCAGTTGCTCTTACATCCTACCTGTGGTTAGGTCCTATGCTAAACTAAATTCTCAAGATTATTGACAGGAGGCAAAAAACTCCTTGGATAAGTTCTAAGAATGAAACCTCTGGTTCCGTAACTAGCATCGTCGCCGTGAGAGGAAGAACTCGTAATCTGGATGTATGTTTTTGGAGTTCAGATTTCCTTTCTTAACAACAGCTCTGGCCATGAGAGATGCAGTCTCTTCCAGCGTCCTTAAGCGCTCCTCAAGGATTCCGGGAGGATTTAAGCTAGGCGAAAATGCTGACATACCTTTTCTTGGTTTGAACCAGCATTCATTCTGCTCATGTAACAAAGAATACGTTTATGATAGATGCATATCAATCCTTATGCAATGCAGCTATCTAGCAACTTTGTTTAATGATGGGCAGAAGCAGCAAAAGCAATTTATCGACTTATAACAAAGATCGGGTGTCAGACAGAACAGAACTACGTAGTAGCCAAAGGAGAAACACACTTTAAGGACGACCATTCACGACGTGATGGATTAACAACTATACTAAATCTAAGGAGGTTTTCTTCATCCCTCTTAGAAGAACCTAGGCCTTTTCAACTCAAACATTCCCCTTTCACTTGAAGATTTGGAGGGAAAAAATCAATGGTTTTTCTGGACATCGTGTAATCAACCAGAATCAACAGAAGGACGGCACTTGCGGCTCTATTTCCAGTTGTAAAAGTATCACAGGGAATAGGTACACACTAATCGAGCAATTCATGAAGTTGAATAGCAAAAGCCTATGCATTTCCCATAGCCTCTGAGATGGACAAGAATAAAATACTAATCAATCAGCACATATTTAGCGAGTACAGGGTAAATACAACCCTCAGAACATGTTCTTTCTTTGTTTCCTTTAGCAATTTCTAAACTGCGTGCACAACCACTTCAAAATGCTAAAGCATGTTCGATTTGGAAGTAGTAATTAGCAAAATTTTACCTGTGCATTATAACTTTGAAGACCCACAACTGGACATACCAAACAAGAATCCGTATCTGGAGAGTTGGATTTGGAAGTTCTACATACAAAATGTCCTAGTGAGTGGTAAGTCAAAAACGAAGCTCGGAGGTTGCCATCAGGTATCTTATAAATGGGATACCATGCCACTGAGTACCTGAAATGCCAAAAACAATTAAATCACTCGTTCGTCCTCACAGGTGCAGTCAATGACATTCATGTTAACTTGTACGACCTAAAGATACATTAAGAATTTGGTCAAATATGATCTGGTAGACTATGGAACTAATGCAAATGCTTGCAAATGTCGGTCACAACTAACCATGATCCAGCATGCAGATCATTCAAAGTTATGGAATTGAGCATGGTCGGATCCCCATATATTTTTCCTAGCAAACGTTCATCTCCCCTGACTAGCTGATGTATCCTGATTCAAGTAATAGAACTGAAATCAATCTCAAATAGTTCTCAACTAGAAACCACAAATGATGAGCAAGGCTTTGTCACAACTTTCCAAGATAACCAACATATCCAGCACTTTGTTGATCCTTATATTAAGTAACTAGAATGCAGAATTCGAAATGCAACCATCCGTTAAAACCAACAAACTATGATAAAGCTATTGATCATGGATAAAAAGGTAGAAGCAAATAACAAGATAATGAATAAATATATAAATAATTGCCAATGCCCACTCGAAGCTCATATTGACTATGGAAAAAGTTCTCCTCATAAATTTCAGAAAAATGAAAGTTCTAAAAACAAGTTTATTATGACGATGCTCATCTTGAAAGGCATTAGGATAGAGTAGTTTTTATGCCTAAGCTCGTCTTGAAAGGCATTACTGCAGGATAGAGTATAAAAGTTGTATTTCTTGGAGCTGAATGTCTTCTACGTGGTGTGCCTCTCTTATTATAGTTGTGAGAACGATGATCATTTATTTTGTCTTCTTCTTTTAGGTATCCATGGTAATGAGATCCATCCCACTAATCCACAGGAAGATTTTCCATGCACCCATGCCAACTCCAAGAAACATCAACTCTTTTATTGAACTTTCCAGTCCAAGGCTTTTAAACCTAGGACCTGGACTACGATCCCATCTAAAGTCCCAACCCCCCTACCAAATGGGTCATTCCTCAGAAGCTCACACTTATTCTTTTTTTTCCATCTATACTTCCAAGTGTTGGTGTCAGCTGTTCTAAAGTTGAGTTTGATTTGGCATTTCCTGAGTGATGCGTCTGCTGGAATAGCACAACTACTTTGTGATCATACATTTAGAGGGAAAGCAAAGATTCTCGTCTTGTGTAATTAAGGCAACTCTTTGGAAGATCTTGTTGGAAAGAAATCAGAGGATCTATAGGAGAAACTTAGGGGTTGGGGATGATGCTAATTTGTTAGGATATACTTGGTATCCTTTGCAAAAAAAAAAAAAAAAAAAAAAAACAGGTGGAAACAAAAAGATATACTTGGTATCATCTCTCCTATTTTGTAGTCTCCTATGAAAAGTTTGTTTTTTATCAAAAATAAAAATAATATAAATTGAAGTACGATAAGACAAGACTTGAGTTCAAAAATATATTACCAACAAAATCACACTAGTAATTTCCAAAAAGCGTAGGAGCAATTACTTATCAAATAATGGCCTTCTCTGCTGAGGTTGTTCCACTTCAAAATATTCAAAAACAAGTTCCGACTCTTCAGATAGTTCTAAGTCAACTGACTGTTCAGAAAATTTTCTCTTCTCAGAAGCCAAAGGTTGCTCCGAACTATGAAACTGACTACTACCCCGCAGAATGCTTGCATGATCAGTATGAGGCTTGGGAAAGAGGACTGAAAATATTGGAAGATGACAAGTCGAGGGCTCCTTAACTTTTATATTGCTTACACATGAATCTAATCCCACAGGACCAGCAGTTGTTCCAGCATGAGTTTTATGGCTCTTAAATAGTTGAACGGCCGAAAGAAAAGGAACAAAATATGCATGGAATGTAGAGTTATCAGAACTAAATCTATTTGAATTTTCATGACCCTTGGCTTTTATTTCTAAACCATAGCTTCCATGTTTTTCATACCATTGCCACAGGCAACCCAAAGAAATGTTCGGAATCTCATGGCTACACGGTATCACATCACCTAACAGATTTCTTGGGCAAATTTCACAGCTTCTTAACTTGTGTCTCTGGTTGATAACAGGAGAGGACAGATGAAGAAATCTTTCAAACTCTGCAATTGGACAACCAGTTTCCATTTGAACAGCTTCAGATGCTAATTGCGCCCTACATGCATTATTCACTGCCTGTTCCATTCTAGATGCATCTTCACGTGATGATTTGCAATTGAAGTGCTCATCCATATCAAGCTCACACCTATGATCTTGTAGTGGGGTTGTATCATAACCATACATCTTCTGCACCTGACATTTATGTTCTAGAGGACAATGATTTCCATATCTAAAACGCTGACTCCCTTCAATTACAACAGAAACAGGTTCGCGTAAGTTGCAAACAACTCTTTCTTGAATTGATTTTTTTGAAGTCTCAAACTCAGCAGGCTGTTTATTTGCATATTTCAGAGATGAAGAATCAGATCTGGCCAAGGTTGTTAATCTGGAACCCTCTGCCCCACTTGGCACCCTGTTTTGAAGAGGAGATCTAGAATGGTTGTTGTGCTTGCTGCGTTCATCAAGAGGACTTCCTTTGGTTGCTTGAAAAAAAAGATGAGGAAGGTAAATAGGAGAATAAACCTCCAATAGATTTGACTGATTTAAGGAGTTGCATGACCTTGGTGATGTGCTATACTCATTCTCTACTCTTTGACTATTCAAACCATCGGAGACAAGTTTGTCTGACATCAATCTATCTAAACAAACCTGTGGGCTTTCAAATGATTCAGAAGTCATGCATTTATCAGTAGTATCGTTCTGAAAGCAAGATCGTGATGCGCTACTAGATCTTCCTATGTCAAAGCCCATAGATAGAATATCCGACCTTTCATTTGGCTGTTTGTGGACCATTGAGCTAGTATTACTACCATTACCACTCTTACTAGGACGATAAACCTTATCTTGTTCTAAAATTTTTTTTTTTTTCATATGCCCGGAAAATTTTTCTTTCAGCTGTTTTCTGTTCCCAGTTTTTCTCTCCTTGACCTTTGGCATTTGGAGACAAACAGGTTTACAGGTGCCTTTAAACTGTTTGCAGATAGGACTAACCTGATCTAACCGTCTACAACATTCACCACTATTATTCCTTTGAACCTTCTGCCAGACAGTATGGTTGTTTTCCTTCCCTGTACGCTGCGAACTCCCCACACCTCCAAATCTATTGATCCTAGAACTCCCGGTCAATTTTTTATTTTGTTTAGTTTTCTTTCCAAGTAAAATTGAACGAGTTTCACTACCAGAACATCCCTGAATACCATGCTTGTCTTTCTCCAGTTCAGCATTCACATCTACTTCATCTATTACTGTGTTATGATGAGAACAATAATTCTCTCTAGAAGGAAAATTTTGTTCTTCCAATAGATCTTCTTCAAAACTTTCCTTTCCATTTAATTTTGAGTTAAGACCATCACAGTCACTGTTTAAACTAACACATTGAGAATCTGGGGAAATATTATCAAAAGAATCCTTAGAGCAAAAATCATTGCAACAGCCAGCAAATAGCCTCTCTCTTGGATGAACTCCCCCATTGAAATATGTGCAACCAGGTAATTTGACTACGGGCTGATTTTCAGATCCACACACATTATAATTCTCACTAAGATTCTGTGTTGGAGAAGGTAAAACCTCAGATGCATCCCCCTCAACAATTTCAGAGGATATTGAATGTACGGTTCCTAGTGTCCGAATAATCATCTCACAATTTTCTTCAAAATCCTTTTTCCTGGCCCTAAGATCTGGAAGGAAAGGTGCTTGTGCAGTCGAACACAAAAAAGATCCATCTCCATGATCTGAATGATTATTGCCACAAGTTTTAGACAATAAACTTCCACGAGCAAAATCCTCAAATGAGACTTCCGTTTTAGCAGATACAAAATCACAAGATATCTTTTTACATTCGATCCCTTTCTTTTTTGCCTTCTTCCTTGGATTTTTCTTCCCATATATACGCATTTTAGCTCCACCAATAGGGATGTCAGAAATCGCGCTAGAGTCACTTGACATCAAAGCAGAGCTGGAACATGGACTCGTGCAAGAAAACTTGCCAGAGAGTTCATTCGATGACTTAATTGCTTTACCATCCAATAACTTTTTATTTGACTCCAGTAAGTTTCTACGTCGGAATGAATTCATTGAATATTTGCCATTAGAGGCAGGGCTTTTCTGCACCAATTTTCTCTCAGCTGTAAACTGATTCATTTGAGGCACGCAACTTGCTTGCAAACTATCTAGGTATTGCAGTTGTAGTGCAACAATTTTCCAGAGTCCATCAGATTCAAGGGTAAGAAAACTAAGGACGGCAAATCTGAAACAGTAAAGGGGTCAATAAGTAAAAAAATAATAATCAAGAAGTTTTTCCATGTTGAAATGAAAAAACAGAACAAAGTCATAGCTCAACAATTGTATGGCTAAAGAATCACCTGTAATCAAAGAAGTTCCTCCATGCAAGTGAAGAAACTTTAGAATCCTGAAAAAAGGAAGGATAACAATTGAAAAGAAAGTCAGACAAAATTTTATGCAAACCGACCAAATAAAATAGAATCTGCTTAATTATGTGACCTTAATTCTTCTGGAACAACTGTCTGCCTGAAATCTCACTTTTAATAACTCCTTCCCTTTATCTGGAACTTTCTGAAAATCACTACTTACAAGAGCACACTGCATCGTTTTTTGTACCTGTCAATTACAACAGTTCAAAGATGAAACTTCTTGAGGTATATTTTCAATGGCAACCAGTTGGGCTGTTTACATGAAGTGAGATTCAAAAAGAACTCCAGAAAAGAATTATATACTGAAATATTATACAATGATATTTTACCTGGACATTATCACACGTGCACAATACACCCAATAAGAGAATAAGAAAAAGAGCGACCTGAAGAGCTACTTACCAGTTTTTTTAAAAGCAGCTAAACAAGAAAGGCAACCAAAAAAAAAAATTTAATTAAAAAAATGTTTGATATATTTTTTTTTATAATTTGTCTTAAAGACAATGCTTTAACATGATGATATTGGTTTGATCAGGATAATACCAATAAACATAATATCAACATATAATTAGAATACGAGAATGAAAATCTAAAATGGGATGGGGCCAAGTCAAAACAGAAAATAAAAAATGAGAGATCGGACTAAGATTAAGATTTAAGAATAATGACAAACAACTTCTGTATCAACTAAAAAGTAAGCAACACAAAACAATAATAATTTCTTTGTCAAACAATAGTTCAAGAAATCTAAATCCAATTGAAATGAATACCCGTGCTTGGACCGGTGTTGGGAGATCCACTCTTTGGATTATGCTCATGACTCGCCTCACTAATCCCTAATCCAGTCCCTAAGGAGTTTTGCCCACCTCGAGGCCAGTTTTGGGAGACAAGACAATAAGAATTTTAAGTTATTAAGTTTTTGATCTAGGGCTTGAATCAGGACCTTGGAGAGTATTTCCAAACATCTCAAGCCCTTACCTAGGGAACTCTCGAGGGCAATCATGATACCATAACATTAATATTTCAAATATTACAACTCTCGTGCGATCATCAAATATATGTAGGCAGATTTCTTGCAAAACAAACAGCGAGAATGTAGAAAGATAAAAAAATCGCAAACTTCTTGAACAACCAAACACACAAATAAGCTTTGATCAAGAAACCATTAAACCCATTTTCCCGAGTGAAACGTCAAATTGCAGGCTACCCAACTAAACGACAATAACATCACATAGCCAGAAATCCAAGAATAAGTATAAGGTGCATTAAGGTATAAAACCCAGATAGAAAAACCACCTTTCCTGAAACAGCTTACCCCGATCAAGACAACAAAAAGCAGTAGTACCCAAAACTCATTAAACTAAATTCTATTACCAGTCTAAAGAAACTCGTTCAACAAAAACAGTCAAATCTCCCAATCAATTACGAAGGGGAAAAATGAGTAGATTGCACAAAATATTGTGGAAAGAAGATGAAGAAGACGACGGAGAAGAAAACATGCATGGTATTACTCCCTTGAAATTAATCAGGTAATTAGAACCATTGAGAAAACCTAGTACTAAATTTGACTAGACCCGGAAACATCAGAGGGGAAAAAAACTCAATTTAAGAACTATACCAATTTAATCACGACCCCCCAAATATAGCACAATGTTCAGATTACAGGGGAATACAAGAAAATCTATAACAATCAATTAGCTGCCAAAAATGGAAATGTTTCCTGCCCCGCCATCTCTTAATTAATACGCAGCTCAAAATAGAGAAAGTAGACAGATGTATATTATTAACTCCCCGCTTTCACCAAAAGTTTATAATAATTTCTAGTTACTGTACTAGAATAGGACGAACGAACGAGCGGAGATTGAATTACCAGGCCATTGCACTAATTTATTCCTCACAAAGAGGGAAAAAAAACTCGCGTAGTGGAAGTAAGCGAGTGGGCGATTAACTAAGAGCGGCAGAAGAGAACTGACCCATTTAAATTAGCGAGAGAGCACCAATTACCGAAGGAATTACAACGATCGAAGATCAGGTTTCTTCTTCTAGGGGCCAATAGCTTCAACTTCTGCTTCTCTGCTGAAATCTGCTCGGGCTTTGCTGTCGATGGTAAAAAAATTCGAAGTTCTTTTTTATCTTCAATATTATTGTAGTTCAGTTCCTTTTTTCTTTTCTTTTCTCTACTTCTGGCTTTTATTTTATTTTTAATTCAACGACATAGGAGTGGACATTCGAATTCACGAGTGACTTTGGTTGAAAAAATATGCTCGGTTTCACGTCTCAGCCTTTCTACACAAATGTCATCTAACAAATGTTTTATTCTGCTTGCAAATAAAACTCTAACTTTATCCATATCCTAAAAAAACAATTATTTTAATAGTTATTCGATATTTATTATTTACACGATTAAAAATAACTCTTATCCCTTTATTTAAAGAAACGATTTAGTTTTAAATTTTTATAGGTAATAATTTAGTTTTTATAAATTTATAACAATTTAATATGTATCGTG
>JAOANK020000018.1:5405593-5420905 GCA_026257165.2 Telfairia occidentalis | reverse complement strand
TTTTCTATTCCTACTGGTTTTTGGAGATCACAAGTTCTCTTCATCAATTTTGTGCTCATCAATTAAGTTCTTAACCTTAAGATTTATTAAGTTTGAATTTATATAATAAGATTGAAATGTTTCAATATGTATTTGTAATGTCTGTATTTGAATGATGTGGAATGATACATTATAAAAATCTAAAGTTATTTAAAATGAGTATAGTTTGTAATTTGTCAAAATAAATAAGTATACCATTTGAAAGATAAGTTTTGAAACTTTATATAAATAATTAATATACCGAACTAATATTTGACATTAGAAACTCTGATACGTACAAATCTTTTTTTTTTTTATCTAATTTAGATATAAAATGCCATATGATGCAAATAGGACCCATGACCACATCATCATCCTGATTTATTATACCTCATAAGTCTTTGTAAATACATAAACTCAAAAAAAAAAAAAAAAAAAAAGTCTTTGTAAATACATAATGAACTTTTGATATCCATTATTTTATGCATGACAATTTAATCTTAATACATATTTAACTATTAAATTATCGTTCCTAAATTCAATATAGAATCTCATGAAAACAAAAAGATTAAAAATTATTTTTGTCCCTATATTTTTATTATAGTTTGTAACAATTTATTTCTGGTACTTTCAAATTTTTACCAGTTTAGTTTTTAAATTTTAATATATAATAATTTAGTACTATAGTAAAAATGAGGATTGTGATTCTAACTTTTTTTTATGAAAATAGGAAGTAACCTTAGCATCTTACCTATTTTACACTTTTTAGTTTGTAAAACTGAAAATATACTGCTATAAATGGAAAATCATTTTTTTATGTTGCTATTTTAATTTCCTCCCAAAAAATGTCGATATAATATAATATATGAAATTTATATTATTGAATTTATTAAATAATTTCCCGGTGACCCACTCGACTATCCCCAGTTCCTTGTCTTCTTGCTGCTTCACTATTTTCTTTCATTAATTTTTTCAAAAGAAATCAAACTTGGTTCTGTAGACTTCAGAGATGATTTTTATATCACAAAACCGGAGAAATTGTTGCTCAAAGCTGATGAAATTGCCTGGAAACTGGTTGGTACCGCGTTATTCTAATTCCACTTGTTCAACGTCCTCATTCTAATTTTTGTTATTTCCAGAAAATAGAATTCCGACGCACTATTTTTCTCCCGGTTCTTTCGATGGAAGTTAGAATTCCAAGGCCGAGTTGATTTCGTAAATGACAGGTCGATTTTAAATCTCTTTTTCCGTTCGATCGTTTTTCCGTCGGAAGGCGATTCTGGCCCGTGGCCAGAATTTCGAATCTCTCGGTGTTCGAAATCCTCCGATGAAGTCTTTCGACTCGCCTTTTTCTGAACCTGTCAGCTCAATCCACACTCCTCTTTATTCCGATGGCTCTCCCTGTTCTTTCGGTAATAATCAATTTCTCTTACTCTCGGCGCCGACGCCGCTTTCTTCCTCTAAGATTGATGGCGTGTTCGTTTGTGCAGGTAAAGAAAATTCAAAATTAGGTCACAAGAAACAATTGATTAGGAAACGAGGCGGATTTGTATTTCGGATTTACGAACATGGTAAGAATCGATTGTCTTGGCTGTTCAAATTTATTGAACACCACCTGTTTGTAGAAATGCCATCTGAAATTTTATCACATCTAAAACGATGGAATGAGGTAAACTTGTGTTTGTGTGAATCTGCAGTGAAGTTGGGGCCTAAATTCTCAGTTACTGCCAAAGGAAAATTGAGATTGGGGGCAAAAATTATACAACAAGGGGGCAGAAAGAATATATTCAAACAGGCTTTTGGTATTGTAGAAGGAGAGCAGCTTCTGAAGGCCTCTCAATGCTACCTATCAACAAGTGCAGGACCCATTGCAGGGCTTCTTTTCATATCCACCGAGAAGGTTGCCTTCTGCAGTGAGCAAAGTATCACTTTCCCTTCACCGACCGGGGAATTGCTTAAAACGCCTTACAAGGTAATCTTTTGGATTCAAGCACATCTGACTGTGGATCAAAGATGAAAAAAATTTCTGCAATTACACACACACATATATATAGGAGACTGCATACAAGTCGTATCTGATTTGGTTTCAGAAAATAGAAGTTATAAGACTTTAGGAGTGGAAGATTCATAGATGGATATTGAACGAATTTTTTGGCTGGTCTTTTTATTTAAAAATCACCATTTTTTGCTGGAAAAATTTATTGGACTTCCTGAAAGTGTTGGAAGGTATGTGTAACTATGCATATGTGCTTAATTATTATCCAGAATTTATGTTGACCCTTGAACAACATGGGGACGGAGCAAAAAATTTTCATAACATGCAAAATTTTACATCCAACTTTTCAACTATATAATATTTCACAAAATAGAGGGGCAAATTAATTAAAACCCTGCTTTGGGTTCTCTGACTTTGCCCTCTGCATAAAGGTGTTTAAATAAAGTGTTATCTTTCAGAGTAAAGTCCACAAACTTTGTATTAAAAGTAAAAAAGAAAAAAGAAATTTGTTTCAGAAAGCTGATAAGAATTTTTCTACCACTACTCGTAATCAGTTAATATATATTAAAGATGCCTTTGATGTTTTAACTGGCAGTGGTGTGTGATTTTCTACAGGTTTTGATACCATTAAGGAATATCAGAAAAGCCAATCAAAGTGAGAATGTCAATGAGCCTGCAAAAAAGTACATAGAAGTGGTGACTTATGACAACTTTGATTTCTGGTTTATGGGATTCTTGAGATATGAAAAGGCATTTAAAAATCTTCAGAAAGCCATTTTCATGGCTAACATAATGTAACAGATATATCATGAAACCAACCACACATGGCCGAAGAAGATGTTGCTTTTGATTCTCATTCATATGAGTGTTTTTTGAAGTTAGGAATTTGATAGGGATTTCACATGGTACATGTTTAGTGTCTGATGTATTATTTTGTATTTTGTATGAATTCAGATGAGTGCTGTTCAAGTTAATTGTCCCACATATATATCCTGTGTATATAAGTGCAGTTGAAACCTGTGAAATATTTTCTTTTCTCCTTGAATTGTATTTTGCTTGAATTTATTTCATAACTTAGTAATTTTCTTTTGGTTTTACTCTTTCTATGTCTTGTTCAACTTTTATTATTTTTTACTTTGAAGATATGCTTGGGGAGAGATTCAAACTTTGAGTTAGTTGGTCCAAGTCAAACTACTTGATTGATGATATTTCTTTAATTTTTTTTAAGAGCAATACTTGGTATTTCCTAATTCCTATACTCGCCTTCAAAATTTTATTTAATTTTTAGTAGTTAAAAAATATCATTGAGATCTATATATTAAAATTAATAAATGTGCGAGGGATCAAACATTCCATCTTAGAAACTGCATGTGTATCTCAAATCTTGAATAAGGTGAAGTCATCCTAGTAGTTGAACATTTCAGAATGCTCAATAGACCTGTGAAATTAGCTGAGGTTTTGACCCTCTACGAAGGAATCAAGTTAGTCTTTGAAAACTGGAATCAAACCATTTTGGGTCTAAATAGATTCACAAATACTATGACATTTGTTACATGATATGACTAGATTTGAGGGCGAAACCCAAATGATCATGGAGGATATTAAAAAAATGATTAGCAATCAGGATTTACGACAAAACCAAAATGAGGTAGTCAATTCGTTGACAACCCACGCTCGTGGAAACCAAACTATGCACATTTGGGTAGAAGAATTGAGCATCGAAACTGAGGGCATTGTGAGTGATCGATGCTGAAAGAATCTTTTAAATTTCTAGTGTCTTAGTTTTATTTGTTTTATTCCAAAAAAAAAAAAAAAAAAGAGGGAGATACTGCATGTGTATCTTAACAGTTCAAATTTGCATCTACTTATGTATTAGTAGATATAAATCACTAAAAATAAATCAAATCACAACAGAAAATTCACAATAGCCTGATTAACAAGTATATTGATATTTTTATATGTAAAAAATTTATATTTTAGATAGAAGTTATAGCTGGATTAGAGTGTAATCGGGTAAGAGAAATTAAGAATGTAAGTCAACAAAAATAAATTAGAGTATTAACAGAAAAGGTGTAAAAAGAGCGTGTTTTATTGTTTAAGATATACATACATATATATTTTGTTATCAATAATAACATGACATTTTTATTATTTAGATAAACACTATTATGACAAATTATTTCACAAACTCGTGATTAGTATTACACTGGAGAGGAGAATTTCGAGTGAGCAGATGCAAACCAAAACCAACCTCTTCTTTCCCCCTCCGCTTCAATTAAACTTTCTTGAACATAACAGGGAATGGCGTATCGCTCAAAGCAAGAGCCCTCTTTCCATTCTTGATGAAGATGCCGACATCTTTGCAAATAACTTTGCAGAAATTACACACAGTTGGACAGAACACAAGCTTGTAATCCTTACCATGCTTCTCAATTTTGAACCAATTGTCGAGCGTCTCGCGGCCTGGATTTCCTCTGATTCCGCCGATCGTCACGAACCACTGCCTCGTCGATTCGTCGAATTTGTCCAGCTTCCAAACCGTCGATGTGGCGCAGATCGTGCTCGCTTCGAATTGGATGTTCAAATCGGTGGACACCCGAACGACGCCTTTCTTAGGGTTTACCGGCGCAAATGTCGCGGGAAGACCGTTCGATATCTCGAGTTGTTCTTGAACGACGTTGAGTGGACATTTATCGTGTCCGATGTTGCCTAGGGTTAGGCCGCCGCCTCTTCCGCGGATGACCGGGAGGATGTAGTAGTTGACGCCGGCTCGGAGCTTCTTTCCGTCGATGTCGACCACGGCGTCCGGCGAGGCGTCGGCTTTGCAGAAGAGTACCTCAGTAGAGGCAATGAGAATGAAAAGAAAAGAGAGTAATGCAAAATTCTTCATAATTTCGTTTTTCTGATTGGTTTTTCGGTGATTTTTGTTGCATGAATGAGATTGTGAAAGCTCTGAATTTATAGGAAAGAAGAGCGAGCGAGAAAGGGTCGAAATTGCTCAGTATTTTCTCTCTCAAGGAATTATTTTCCCGGCGGCCGCCACGACGTGGCGCTATGTCCTGGTGGTGGTGTGGCAACACGTCATTAATTAATAAAATGAAAAGTGAATTATTTTTCTAAATTTCAAATATAATTTATTTTTATTTTTTTAAAAAAATATATTCATAAAAAGAATATTAGTACTGAAAAATTACCATCCAAATAACCACTCGATACTGATCGAAAATCTGTCTACCAAATTACCAATCTAATAACATTTTTTACACAAGTTTAAAATATAGCAATAATATCAAATTTTTGTTTTTAATCATTCACAACTTTTTAGAAATAATTTTGAAAATTAGAAAACAATTTGCAAACAACTTTAAGGAATATGGAGATCTACATTGAGACCAAAGCCAATTTTATTAAAATACTTCAACTATAAATATATCAAAATTAATTGGAAAAATAATTTTTTTGAGCCTATCATTTGCTAAGATCAACACATCAGATTCGTTAGTCGGGATAAGTTTTTAGAAGTATTTAAAGTCAAACTCTTACCCACAATGTGATTGCATTTAATAATACTCTTTATGGTTTTCAAAATGATATATGCATTTGAATATTGGGAATTGTTGACTTAGAATTTTACTCATCATAGGTTTCCTTCTTCCCTACGTTTTAAATGGATAATACATTTTCGATTTTTTCTTGCATTTTAAAACTATAATTTTTGGTATTGAAATTAAAAAATGAGACATAATATCCATAGTTAATAGTTTATCGTGAAACAGATGGCTTCACAATTACATTAACAATAGGATCATTGTTCTACTTTCACAAGAAGCCAAATTCCATTCATATATATTTTATTTTTCCACCCTAATTAAAACGATGGGAGTACTTTGTGCTTCCTTGTACGTAAGAAAAGCTAGTACATAGCCAACAAACAACTTTGACTTTTTTTTAATGTAGTTTTTAGTGCTAGGGGAAGACAATGAGATGGGTCGAGAGATTGAGAAACAATATTTTCTTTTATGTATTTCGATCTACGAGAATTTATAATCGTGTATGCTTTGTCATATTTATGGTTTTTAAAAGAAAGTGCAAATTTTACTTTAGGTAATAAATTTTTAAGTTTGTTCTATTTTGAAATCTAAACTTTCAAAATGTTTGATGTGGTTCTTAAAAATATTTTAATTTTATCTATATTTAATTTTTAACAAATTAATAACATAGCTTTAGATATACATATTTTAACATCATTAGTGTGTCATAGCGTATTTAAACTGCATAGGTTGAAGATTCAAACTATTTTCTATATGAACAAATAATTCAGAGTTTTTTCTACCCAAACTTCCTTCGACTGTATAGTCAAGTCTTGTTTGGCTCCTTCTTTGTGAATCAATAAGAAATAAGTGTAATGTCCATAATCGCAGGAGAAATTTTAATTTAAAGAATTTATCTAGATGAGAATAAGGAGTATTTAATTTCATTACGGAAAACTTGGTTTTTATTTTATTATTTTATTATTATTATTTTGATATTTCATCAACGAAAACGTGTTTTTTATTTTTTTCATTGTTACTTATTTTTATGAATCAAGCCTCATTAGATATTACTCAAAAGACAATATCAGTATATATTTTTAATCCTAAAAAGGAAAAAAAAATATTATCAGTCATTATTGAAAAATAAAAGGAAAATTAAAATATATAAAACAAATTGTACAAACCTCACCCTTAAAATATGATGACTATTACTATTTTACCCTCAAACCTACATAATTATAGAAATTAGATGCTTAAATTGTTAATAGTTTAAATTAAATCTTCAAACTTATTCATTTCGATCTCTACTTCTACTGTCGCGCCAAATCCGTGGACCCCATCCATTCACCCAAAATCAACTTCAGCTCAAACCCCAACGACTTTTGAGTTTGTGTCAATCTCAACATAGCTTAGACATATATCCCCGATCAAAAAATCGTAGAATTAAATTCTCATCATCACTCACATGTGGTTGAATTAAGAAAAAATGATTTTTGAGTTTATATAATATAACTATCATCAACAGGGTTATTTTTGCATATTTTCTAACGAATGGCAAGTTCATTCAAATTACTGTCTCGCATGTATTTATGATGGAACCCACATTTCTTCAACATCACATTTGGTTGCAGTAACTTCGTTGATACTGCATAAATATCAACACAAAAAAGAAATAAACTCAAACACAAGGGTGAAAAGATCATATTCAATATAACGGATACAATTAATTTAACTACATTTTTACACCATTAAATTATTATTAAAAAAAAAATCTAAAAGACATTTTTTTACCATGCATATTTCAAGAGTAACAAGAAAAAGGTAGCAGTCAGATAAAGCAGCTAGCTATAAGGGCAATTGAGTCGTGGATTATGTATTCTCTCTTTGTTAACCGACTACAACAAGCTTGCGACACTAGCACAAATAAATGGTAAGATTTCTTCTTTGTTATATTTATTTGCAATGTTATATCTATCAAAGTTGGTGAACGTTTCTGTAACTCTAGACTCGTCATGGTGTTTGACTAAACTAGTTGGCTTCATGTCCGTCGATAGTCGTAGGTTAGGAAACTTTCAAAATTAGACTAACTTCAATAGAGATTCAAATCTCACTGTACATGTTGATTTAAAAAAAAAAAAAAAGAAAAAAAGAAAAAAACCTTTGTGTGGTTGAGAACTTCACTACATCGTTACTTAGATTCTCAACCAAATTTTTGGCAATTAACGAAGGATATATAAGCCTAATCTTAATGAAGTTTCTACATTCAACATAATCAATTCTAATAATTGTGGGTAATTAAAAAACTTTTTAACCATCAATAACCAAATCTTTTATTTAGATAAACATGTGTAATTACGACAATATTTATTTCACGAACTCGTGATTATTACATTAAAGAGGAAAGATTCGAGTGAGCATGTATAACTGCAAACCAAAACCAACCTCCTCTCTCTCTCTCTGTTTCAATTAAGCTTTCTTGAACATAACAGGGAATGGCGTATCGCTCAAAGCAAGAGCCCTCTTTCCATCCCTGACGAAGATTCCGATATCTTTGCACATAACCTTGCAGTACTTACACACAGTCGGACAGAACACGAACTTGTAATCTTCACCGTACTTCTCAATTTTGAACCAATTTTCGATCGTCTCGCGGCCTGGGTTTCCTTTTGTTCCGCCGATCGTCACGAAATACTGTCTCATATACTGATCGAACTTACCTAATTTCCACACCGTCGATTTGGCGCACATTGTGTTCGCCTCGAATTGGATGTTCAAATCGGTGGAAACTCGAACCACGCCTTTCTTAGGGTTTATAGGCTCAAATGTCGCCGGAAGACCGTCCGATACCTCGAGAGGTTCTTGAACGACGTTGATTCGACATCGATCGTATTCCTGCCGGATATTGCCGATCGCTAGTCCGCCGCCCATTCCGCGGTTTACCGGGAGGATATAGTAGTTGACGCCGGCTCGGAGCTTCTTTCCGTCGATGTCGAGGACGGCGTCCGGTGCGGCGTCGGCTTTGCAGAAGCGCACCTCAGTTGAGGCAATGAGAATGAAAAGGAAAGAGAGTAGTGCAACTGCAAAGTTCTTCATTTTTTTTCTTAACTGTTTTTCAGTGAGTTTTTTGTGTCTGTGCATGATTGGGATTGGAAAAGCTTTCTATTTATAGGACAAATGAGAGAGAGCGAGAGAGGGAAATTGCTCACTGTTTTTTTTTTCTCTCAAAGAATTCTTTTTCCGGCGGTCGCCAACACGCTGTTGTTTGCAAAACAAATTGTTTCTAAAATTGTTTGTTCTTTGGTTGAGTTCTGATTTTCAAAGTTATGTCTTATTTTTATCTTAGTTCACCAATATGTGAAATGGTGCTCAAACCTTCCACTTTTTTATTTCATATGTTTTAATTAGTTCAACTATACTTGTGTTGGCATGTCTAATTCATTTCTAAAATTTAAAAATTATTTAATAAATTTATAAATTTTCGATTTTATAATTTTCAAGGTTGTATTTTGAAAGTCTAGAATTTTTTTGTATTTTGAGGAAAAAAAATTTGTACAGACCAGTAGATATAAAATTAAAATTTTAAAGCTCTCAATTAAAAACCTTTTAAGGTTTAGTAACCTTTGGACGAAGAGAAAACAAAATCAACCAACTCACTAAAAGGTTAATTACGAACATAAATATAACGTAAAAAAGTCACACGTTCAAAATATTAAAGATTACTAAACATAACTCAATTGATCATGACGCCAAACCGAGCATATTAAAGGCATATTTCCCTCATCCAGAGGTCATTAGTATGAAGCTTCTCACTCCAAATGTTGTTGAACTAAAAAAAAAGCAGTAACGTTGGGAACTCTTTCTAAATTTTAGTTTTCATTTTTCAAAATACTCTTTGAAAGTTAGTGAATGAATTAATAATAAAAATTGGTAGTCTTTTGAAAAAAGGAAACTAAAATTTAGAAAGCAATTTCCAACTCCAACTTCTTGTTTGTAAAGAAATCTAGGGATCCATATTGAATAAACAAGTTTTTTTCTTCTTTTTCGAAGTAAGCAACAAGGTTTTTGACCCAAGCCAATAGAATTTAAAATTATTCAACTATATATATATATAACCTAATAGTCAATATTCTTCATGGAATTTAAAATTATTCAATTATATATATATATATAACTTAATAGTCAATATTTTTCATCATTCATGTTCTAAGATCGACATGTCAAGTTCATTAGTTGAGATAAATTTTAAATTATTTAAAGCCAAACTATCAGCCCTACATGTGATATTAATAAGATAACATTAAACTCCTTTTTAGAATTTGTTTGACATGATTTCTAATTTAAATATTTTTTCATAAAGAAATGTTTATAAATATAATATTTATATTTTATATTTTAAAAAAATACTTTTTATAATAAATTTGTTTGATTACACTACATTCAAATTTGATACTATTAATTATAAATATATTTTTGTTTTTAAATACATATTTTGATGAATTACGATTAAACATTTTTTGAATAATTCATCTCTCTTGTATTTCTTCAAAAATAACTTTTCAATTAATCCAAATTTTTTAATGTATATTTTATTTGTTAAGATTTTTTAAAAAACCATTTTTGAGTATCTAAAATTACTTAAGAAACAATACTAAACATACCTTAAATTGTTAATTTTTTTCAAAAGTATTCATAACAAAAATAATTTTATTTAAAAAGTTTTTTTTTTTTTTTTCAAATTTATCCCAAACAGACCTTTAGCAATAAACATTTTTTTTCCTTTTTTTTTGTTTGAAAAAAGAAGATGATGTATTTTTTAATCTTGGAAAATGATCACTTTGAATTCTATTCGAGGAGTTTTCCTATTTGAAAACAGGAACAAACCAATATTTTAACCAAATCAACAGCAACCATTGATTAGACGTCTAAGACTTGTTCAAAACAGATGTATTAGCATTAAAAGTATTTTCTAAGGTAATATATGTAAATTTCGAGGTTTTTCCTCACCCAAATACTCAGGGAAAATAAAAATCCCCTCACCGATATATCATGTAACCTTGAAGTCATACGCTGTTCAAACCATACAACTGTTTCGCTTCAATCCGCTCATCTGCAAATGTAAACCAAACTGTAAATTTTTCTGAATTATCAAATGAAGTACTTAAATGTGAAGCAATGACTAAAGGTTCAACGATGGCGATCAGAGTGCAAAAGGCCATAGATAACTAAATACGACAACATTTCATTTTGAATGCTGTAAAAAAAAACATGCTTAAAAACCAAAGTGCCTTTTATAACAACCTTCTAAAGGACACTGTAGATATTCTTACCAACTACATAAAAATTAACCAAAATGTGACCTTTAGCAGCTTCTCAAATGCGAATGGTCTTAGCCACCACTGATTCTAAGTCTTCTATTGCGCTGATGCTGCAAAAAAAATGAAGCTGTCGTTATGTACACAATTGCCATGGGTGTCACATCAAGTTTAAATTGGGTTCGGTTTAAAGCTATACTCATTGGTCGGTTCGGTTTTCTACTAATAAAATCTAAAAAATTAGTCGGTTGGTTCGGTTTGAGTAAAATTTTATCATCTTTTGCCGTTTGGTTTTAGTCTACCTGGCAATGGGTTTAGTCCTGTGTTTCAGTTCAGTTTTCAAACGAAATCTGTTTAGACATCGGTTTTTTTTTTCCCCCTTAAAACTGATATATTTGTTCGTTGGTTTCGACTTAAAACTGACCCCCAAGTCATGAAAGATATTTGAACGACTCGCCTGAAAGTAACATCCCCACTTGGTGTCAATTTCCTGGAGATCCAATCCGGAACCAACTTCTCAAGCTGCTCAATTTGCTCTTCCACTTCTCCTGCAATGGAACATGTACCAGTCAAGCAAAAATTCAAATCAAATTTGCGTCTAATATTACTTACAAAACCATGCATACTTCTCTCTGTAATATCAAGACAATTCATTATAATCTTGTGCACGAGCTCCGCCTTGGTAATTGAAAAGCAATTTACTGACTTGAAAATGTTGAAGATAACACGAACAAGTTCAGGCAAGCAAGACGATTCTTGACCAATTACTCCAACAGTATAATTCTTTTGGCAATGCTCGTCAAGAAAATCTTTCTTTTCAGCGATTTCATGGCATTGCAAATCATCCACACTGAAACTCAATGCGCCGCTATCACCTTCCATACCAGAAAAGTTGAGAAACCTTTTTGCAGGTTTACATATACTTTCCACCTTTGTGGTTTGCCTCATTTTCACATCAGAACTCGGCAGCATCGATCTCTTTGGTGTCGACTGTGCCGGGGTTTGTGTCATTATGCTGCTAGAAGCAGAAGTTAAAGGCTTGACAAGGGGACTCTCAGAAGAATTAGCAACAGCTCGAGGTGGGATGGACTGTGCAGGAAAATCCTCAAGCAAATTACCATTATTATCCTCCTCTTTCAGACTATCAGCTGGAGTGGATGGCAAACCAACAACAGAAGAAACCACAGGCTTTGATATCTCTGCTTTAGGAAGAGCTTTCTTAGAGAAACATCTCTTGAATGATGAATGTGGATAAAATTCTTCAAAAGATAAATTGGTTTCTACGGATATTGGCTGAGATTTTTCTGAAGAACTGTCAGGTAATTGATCAAGAGAGAAGATAATATTTCTCTGGTTGAAGGGCTCCGGAAGTGCCCCCTCTGGAACTTCACTTTTCTGGTTGCCAAATAGGAGAAAAACAATGAACACACGTGCACACAGAGAGGCTAACAATTCCAATAGTCACAAATGGAACAAAGCAAGGTTTGAATGCAGTAAAATAACAAATCAAAAAGTATAGCCGTTACTGGGCAAATTACCCTCTGTATAACAATTTATTATACTGTTTTTACTTGTCTGTAACCGGTGTATGGAGCCCATTCCTTGCACTCACAGTCCATCCCCAAAAATTTTCAAGAGGCTTTGTCCACTCCAAAGCTAACTCTGAGAGACAATTAGGGTTTTAAGCTGTTAAATTTTTAACTTGAAAGCTTGAACCCAAGACCTTAGAAGACATCTCTTATCACTGGAAAGCTTAACATCCTAATCTCTTATCACCAGAAAAACAGCTCTAGAGTCCAACGATCTATTATACTGTTGAATACTTATATGGCCATACAGACAAGAAGTTCAATAGTTCAATGTTTTTTTTTCTCAGTTGATCCATGATTGAGAAGAGTAAAATTGTCATAATTGCTTGTGCTTTTTTTGAATTATAACATATGCAATCTCTCTCCAATAGTCATTGTAAAAACGTACCTCTGGATGCATGACAAAGTATTCCGTTACCCTTGAAGCGAAAACTTTGTGTAATGCCAGAAAATCAGAATGCTCGGAGTGACCTTCTACAATATCAAATTGTAGACTGACTATCATTTCTGGCTTCACGCATAATGTTTTCTTGTCATGAACCATCACTTCATCAATTTTGACAGCTTCTGGAATGATATATACTATCTGTGCTAGATGTTTGTGCAAAAACTTTCTGGAAAAGAAAAGGAACTCACAATACAAATTTAAGTGATCAAAATTCTATCGCATGAGTTGAAACATGAACTTTTAAAATAAAAAAGGAATAGTCTTAGTTCCAAAGAAGTCAAGAAACCAGAAAAAATTTAGGCACAAGGGATTTCTGCAATGCTTTGCAGAATTTAATGTATTTGGTGAAGAAAATTAGGGGATGTAAGCGAATTGGTTTGAGTTGGTTTTGTGCCAAAATAGTAAAAATGACGCCGAAACCATTTTCTTGAAAACCAAACCGACCACCCGACTCAAACGAATTGAACCATCATAAACCATTAAAAAACAAACAGAACTGACTGAGATCAACAATATCCTCCCAAACCAAATTGATTTCATTCGGTTGATTTCCTCAATTTTTCCGATTTCGACTCTTAGAGAAAATGGTATGCTTATAATCCAGTAAAATTACTATCCTGTTTCAGGCTTGTTCAATTTATTATCTTTAAACCTACCATTTTGTTTCACCAACACGCAGAAACAATTAGCTCAGGCATGACATTGATAAATTGCTTGTCATTGATCCGTTAAGTTCACCACTCAAACAGCAGCAAAGAAATTCGACGAAATTGAGAAGAAAATGCTACGATATACCTTTTTGTCATAACCGACACCTTGCAGGATATATTCTGAAAGGTACATGACCTTTTACGCAGTCTAAGCAACCTCAGTGAAGAAGTGAAGCAAGTAAAGAACTCTACAATGATTTGGTATCTGCATATAACCAAATTGAGTTTAAGTTAGGTCGAATTTTTAGTAATAAAATGATGGTTTCAATCTTATTTTCATAACGTTCAAGTTTATTCTAGTTTACTAATCTGTTTTGCATTTTGTTCTAGTCCTTCAACTTTGCTTAAAAATCATTTTAGTTTTTCTCATTAATTTTTAACCGAATTATTTAACAAAAACCTACTGGCCATTTTGCTCATTTGCCTAGTGAATGAATATCTATACAGACAAGTGCCTAAAGCTACATAGAGTATGTTGTATGTTATGTACCGATTCCAATGTATTTAGAATCTTGTTAAATGATTAAATAAGAGATAAGAACTAAAATATATTTTGTAAAATTTAAGATATAAAACAAAACATTTGAAAGTTGAGGAATTAATGTATAACATTTGAAAGTTTAGGGAGCAAAACAAAATAAATATGATTTAAAGCTAAAACGCTTTAGACATTGAATCTTGTAAATATACCCACTTTTCTTGAAGTTTTATCCCCTCTTCCTTCGATTTTGCTTTCAAGTATTCATCTGCTTTATCTGGTGTCATACATACAATGTTACAGTCTGAATTCTGGTCACCAGAAATTCCTTCCTTCTGTGGTGGATGTGGAACATTGAATGCAGTCGTTGATTTATCGATAGAAGGATTAGTTTCATTGACTGAAACACTTTGCCCACCATCTTCACATGTTTTTTCACCCATTCTTTAACCGTAGGGCAGATTGAATCAAAAACCTTAAAATCACTTCTTCCTCAGAACTTGTTGACTACCTGCAGAAAAGAGAAATTTATGCCAGACTTTTAAAAGCTTCCTGCAAAGTGAACTATTCCTCAATCTAAGCCAACCGCAAGAAGCAATCGCCGACAGAATAACGAGAGGACGTGGAATCAGACGAAAATCATCAGTATTAAGTAAAAATTCGTGCATATCAGAGAAAAAACTGAAATAAAACGAATAAAATCCCCACAAAAGTTGTAATGTTTCAAGATGTTTGGCGTAAAATTTTCCACGACGGGGAAACGAGAGGATCGTACCAGGCCGAGAACAAGGTGAGCTTCGAAATTTTAAAGAGAGAACGAGAGGGAAAGTCGACGGTGGTCGCTTTAAGTTTAAACAGAGCTGATTGAATTCGGTAGAGACGAGAAGAATGCCCTAGTCTATCCCACCAATAGAAAATCGCCACGCGTACACAAGAGGTTTTTCGCGGGCAATTTGGAAATGAAATAAAAAACCAACCGTACAAATTAACTCCATTAATTAATATAGAGGAAGCGTCCCTCGACCGGTCTAGATATTATTTATTAGATTGAATTGCAATTTAGTTTTTTTTTTTAGTTCCATTGAAATTTAGTTTATAAATTTTTATATTCGTGTCAAATAAATTCTTTCTACATTCAAATAAATTCTTAAACATTTAAAAAAAATAGAGTAAGTTTTTAAACTTTCAATTTTGAATTTAATAGATTCTTAACGTAATTGATATTTTT
>JAOANK020000018.1:5374844-5385956 GCA_026257165.2 Telfairia occidentalis | reverse complement strand
TCTCTATCTAACAGTATGATATTTGAGGTTCGAATTAATCAATCAGAGAAGAATATAAAGAGGTGCTTCTAAATCGCACAAAACACTCACAACCAGCTCAAAAGAGCATCTATTTAACTTTCAAGCCCCAGAGATTCAATAATATCCTTATAGGATAAATTACCCAATTTTCACACTAAAGAACTACATATGCATAGAAAGACGAACAGTTTGAAGGATTGTAAATGAGATTGCTTACGATCAACCAAAGATTCGAGTCCAGGTCCACTTGCCATATTGAAGACCCTTACAATAAGCTACGAGTTATTCTATATAATCAGCTGGGCTAGATTCTGTCCAAAACAACAAAGAAAATGCAAAACCATTACATCTCAAGCACAAATCAGATGCAGAAGAAAGGGAAAAAAACGATACGAGCAGTTCAGGGAAGAAGGTTTCATACTTATAATATGCTACTTCAAGCTTAAATTCAACGCAAGTACTCGAAGTTACAGAATTAAAAGAAATGTAAGGCGAAAAATATGAGGAAAAAAATGGCGGCACGCAGGAGGAAGAGAAGAAGACAGATGAGAGATCGTAGAAGTTGATAAAGAATCGTAAGTAGAGAAGGTAAAAGAATGTAGAGGTAAAGGAATTTCCGCACCAGAAATCTACTATGGCTTCGATCTTCCTCCAATTTCACGAGTCACGACTATGGCTGCCGTTGAAGTCTCCGTCTCCCTCCCAAATGCACAATCCCAGGTTTCGATTTTATTTCTTTTCTGTTTTTCTTCGCAATTGGATCCCTTTAAATAAATGATTTTTAAAAGAAAAAGAATTTGAAATATCACATTTCGCGAGACCTTTTTTTTTTTGCCCTTGGTTTATTTTACGGAATATACAAAAATTTGAGTGACGATTTCAAATAAATTATTTATTGGTTATCTTTTAAAAAATTAAAATAAAATCATTTCAAATTATACCTTTTATTTTATACCATTTCCAAACTAAAATAATCAAAATTTACATAATTTTGTTGGATTGTAAAATAAATAACGAATTTAAACTAAGTTATAATTTTTATTCATGGATTATAATTAGGGATGACAACGGGGCGAGGCGGGCTGATGATGCATTTCCCATCCAAGGCCCCATAGGGAATTTTAATCCCCACCCCTGCTCCTATCCCCAAAAATTGGAAGCAGGGACGGGCGGGGATTCTCTGTCCCGTTTTTTTTCCTGCACATGCTTAAGTTATAATTATTTTCAAAACCAGTATAGCTTTCTTATTATAAATAATTATAAAAATTGGAGCCCGATTAAAATTTCTGGTTTGACCCCATCCCCAATCAAATTGAGAACAAGTCGGGGACCTACGAGGATTTTTACCATCTCTAATTATAATAAGAAAGCTATACTGGTAAATATTTTTTATTTACCTTTCTCATGCCTTATCTAATATGGTCTATGATATTATTTATATAATACTAATCTTCCGTTATTTTTTAAGTTTAAATTTCTTATACAACCACTTTAATCACGCTTTTAAGTAATACATAAAAATTATGTCAAACACAAAAATTAATAAAAGTGAAAGAGTAAAATATCAACATGACTATTTTTTTTTTTTTTTTTTTTAATTGAGTTGAACATGTAGGAGTGAAAAATTCGAACTCATAGCCTCTTGGTCGGAGAGATATGCCTTTAAAGTGGCCGGCTGTTTGAAGATATATATCCTACAAGTTCACAAGTGTTGTTTCGTAAATCAGTAAGCAAAATCATAACATCTCCATTTCCATTTGTAACCTTGAGAAATGAAAACTGAAAATAAAATAAGAACGAAAAAATACATCAAAACTAAACCAAACCTCATAGAACATAAATGAAGACTGAACCAAACCTGCAACGATCTTTGTACTTAACTTCTAGATTGTACAAATATGACCGTCAACCTTCAAAACTGACCTAATTTGACTGATTTTCACCCTACTTATGATGGGATTTGGCCAACTTCTTCTTTCGTTTCTTAACAGCCTTTGGAACCTTGTTTTTGCGGGCCTCTCTCTTCTCTTCTTTCACCTTCTTTTTGTTCTCTTTTCTGGCAGTTTTCCTGTCAACTGGCACCTCCGTCGTCTCCGATGAAGAACCCGGTCCTCCTTCTGACTCATTCGAGCTCTCTTCATCTCCCTCTGACATCGACTCGATTTCTTTATCATAAGAATTCGACAAGCCTGTTAAATTTTCAGATTGTTCAACTGCATCTGCACTGTGTCCTTCCTCATCTTCTAGCTCTGACACAGGTTGAACTCTTGGAAGGGCCTGTTTTAAACCTGTAATGGTCTTATAGTACATATCTTCAGTGTCCTGACCACTTGTTAGACGTATTACATCCTCCTCAGCATGTTTGACATGATCCAGTGTCTTTGGAATATAAGACTGGAAGGGGGAAAAACAATTAAGAATTATATTTCAGTATTACAAGAACCGCAACCGAACTGGTCGGGTCCTCGCTCTATCAATTGCGAAGGATCACCCTTCAATTCTATCATAAATTGAACTTCAATGTAACAGGTTACCTGCACAAATACAGAATCAGCAATCTCATCCTCTACAGATATATCGCCTCTTGCCAAGATTTTCTGTTGCATCTGCCATTGGTAAAACATAGTAAAGAAAACGAATCTTGTTTAAAAATAATAATTAAAACGACAGTTCTTCAATATCAAACCTCTTCCAGATAATTATCAATCGTCTCATCAGTGAGGCAAGGATCAACTATAAAATCAAATAGTTCTCGTATTGTCATTACAGCTACACCATGCTTTTTAAAGAAATCCTGTTTGTCAGCACAAAGTATCCTCTCAAAGTCACTCCACCAAAAGTTCAGAACACATGAAAAAGTTAAAAAAAGAACCAAAAGAATACGCCTCGAGCACGAACACTTACAGAAACATGCAGACAATCTTCACGAAGGAAATCAAGGGCGTGAGGGTGGTCAAGATCAACAGATTGAGAAACGTCGATAACATAAAGGTGACCCTGTCATGCAAGAGAGACGCTTGTCTTAGTTTCTCCATAATGCCATTTTGTCCAACCGAACAGAACTGCAGTCACTCACCTCAAAATAAAGTATGTTATATTCACTAAGATCTCCATGCACTAACTTGCACTTCTGGTAGAGGGTCCGCATTGTAATAATTATCTGAAAAATGCAAAGAAAAATACCACATTGAAGCCATACAAGCAAATTTTGTTCCTTGAATGAAACAATAAACCTAAAAAGAAACTCCGACGCTAATCGGCCTCTTCCTGTTGCTGTCAAAGTTAGGGGCTAAAGAGCTTTAGAACTAAAATTAAATTTACATGCATGAATTTTCCTCTTTAACATTACATACGTACATAACTACCACTATTTTTCTTTATCACTAAAGAGAGGTCAAAACTCCCAGCACTTAACAGGTTTTGTGATTGGCTTCTGGGTTTAAAAGAAATTACAGTGGAAGCGGGTAAAGGCAGGTGCAGTAATAATTATGCCACTTGTGGCTTAACTCAGAGATAACATTCACAGATACAAACATACCTCCAAATAACTTTCACGCAGCTTGTTCAACGACAAGGCAGCATCCTTAAGACGAGGTGCAGCCCAACCTGACTTACCTACAAAAGAGGAAAAAGAAAATCACTGGCATTTTCGATTTAAGATTTGACCCAAAAACAGATACCAGTTATACAGTGCAGTTGCTAGGTGAAATTAGTCAATAAAAAATTAAGATGATTTAGACATGTTGAACAAGCTATCCTTCTAGAATTGAGTACTTATGATACACAAACAAGAAAATCTCCCAGGCTCTCAATTCAAGCTACTGAATCCATTGCTAGAATCGACAGAGAATACGAGCCACTTGTTCTTCTTTTGCTGTTCTTTATGGTGGGGGAGGGTTTAAAATATTTTTGGTATTTGCATCTCCATATCTCTCTCTTTGCAAAACAGCTTTTTTTCATCGGAGGTTTGACTAGAGAGTTATAAGAGATTATTAAGAATGCTTAAAGGAACTCTCACAACTATACACAGGATTTCTTCTGTTGCTTCTCTTCTTTTTTAAGACGTTTCTCTAAGTATTGCTTCTCCTCTACTAACTCTAGTTGAAGCCCCCTTTTGTAAGCTTTTACGATGTTTTGCTTTTCACATCATTGAAACATGTTAATGCACTCCATGACCAGAATTGTAAGTCACATATTTGTTCAATGGTGACAATTTTACACATACCGATGAACTCCATGACCAGTACATGCAGTCTCAAGAGATGAGGAGTCGGGCATCTAATTCCAGCAGCTTTCAGCCTGAAAGTTCAAAGTAACAAATAATCTGGCAATACATTTTTTTTCCCGAACTGCTATGGTTGTACAAATCAAGTTTACAATCACCTCAACTAATCCCACCAGTGAATACCTAACACTACGACAATTAGCACCCAAATATTTATAGGATACTTTTATCTTAAAATGGTGGTCATCATGGTTTGTAGGTCAGATAAAGCAAGCTTAAGTTAACACCACCAGAAACCCAATTGTTTACTTGTTTTTAGAGATCACGGAGGTCTCATATGAACAACTACAAATAATTGGTGTGATTACCTCATCAAATTCCTCATTTCTTTCTCAGCCCATGTCTTCACCATTTTCCTGGGATTGTGCCTGCAATATCCGTGTCTGAAACGGTAGTCACCTTGGACATACCTATCCCTATCCCTGTAATGGGCCAACGTAATAAACTAAGTTCAGAACATCAGTGCAAACAATGAATAAACTCCAAAGTGACAATGTGATGTATCCCTCTTATTTCTATAATAATAGAAGCCGTGGTTCACTTTTATGTGTAGAGAATGGAATTGAAATCATACTACAGCGCTGAAAGACATACTTAAACACCAAAACCGAAGTTTTGTAGACTTTGACAGCCAATTCTTGACCATCAGATTTTGTTGCATGATAGACATTAGCCTGATGAAAGACAGAGAAAGACGAATGAATAAAACTACTTCGAATAACATCCTAGATAACAACAGAGGATTATTAAACCATGTAATCTATGCTTCAGTTAAATAATAAGTTATATAATACATACCTCTTTCCCAGTAGAAATGCAGCCATTAATGTCATGAAAAACACCTCGGTTGAGCATCTTGAATAAAACCATCCGAGTTCTAGGATCTATTGCCTACAGAAATCATACATTTGATAATATAAATACTTAAGTGCAGGAGAGACTGGATTGTTTCAGAAGAAAACGAAGAAAATTTTTTTTAATCACCAACCTGTTCAACAGTTGCACGATCAGCTTTCTCTGTAGTTCTTGTTTTTCCTATTGCCATTTCCCTGACACTCTCACGAATGGCAGTGGTAACAGAGTTTGACATACCCACATTAAACCTCCCTTCCCATTCCTACATCATTGAGTAACAAATGATAAATAATTAAGGTGCCACTCGATCATAGATAATCTACTTGTATGAGAATTAAGGATACTTTTATTTATTCCTTTACAATTATTAACATGACTCCTCAACTTGCTGCCTTATGTTGTTAGAAGAAGAGTAAACACAACCAATAGAAAAGATAATGTCAATGCCTAACCAAATGGTTTATTGGAAGCAGTTCATTCATGTACTGATAACCAATAAAAAGAATAAGGAATCAGTTCACGGAAACTAGAGAATTTTCCCAACAGTGGAGAATGAGAAAATAAAAATAATATACCGCAAGAGGAGAAGCTCGAATATGATTGGTATACTTTTGATTCCGATTTGAGAGAGGTTGAAGAGTCGAGGAATTATGGCGAGAGTTAAGACCACCATGAGCGTTAGGACGCCGAGCACTAAGTGAAACGGTCCTCCCTACTGCTTCGGTATCTTCCTTTGAATCCAACCAGTCCAATGCATCTCCAATATCGGAGTCGGATGACCATGAAAGGTCCTCCTCTCCTTCGTCTTCTTCCACTGACTCATCTTCATTCCCTGCTGAAGGTTTAATTTCATCTAGCTTCTCTCCCACTGCAGACATCCCTGCGGCTTCCACCATAACTGATACTGATGTGAAATCCTGTTTTAACCGAAACAGAATTGGGTCGGATTTGGCAGGATTTTAAATTGAAATTGACGTGATTCCGATTTTAACCTAGTTTGGGGTTGTTGACGAAATAAACCAAAGCAGTAGATGCGCGTGGATATCGGCGGCGAGAGGCTGAAAGATGAAGGGGCTGAGGCAGAACGCGGAATGGCGTATCGGCGGCCGGTTGCAGCAGAGAGGGAGAGATGGGAGAAAAGAGGCGGTGGGGGCGTGCTGGCGACAAGCTTCGGCTGCGGTTGCGGTTGCGGCAGAGAGGGAGGCTGGTAAAGAAGAAATAAAAGAATCCGGTGGTCGACGGTGAGGGTGTGCGGCTGCCGCCAAATATGGGAGGGAGAAGAAGGCGACGGGGTGAGAAAGAAGGCCAGGGTTTAGTTATTATTGGTTTTTAATATAATAATTTATAAATAGAGAAAAATATCAATTTTACCTCAATTTATCCCTAGACTTTAAATTTAAATAAATATTTTAAATTTAACATTCCATTTAATTTTCATTAATGGGTAGAAATTATCCAAAACTTACTAATTTCAATAAAATTAAGTTTAATTAATACACATTCATTGGGATCTCAATAGCCATATGTGTCAAATCGAGCCTAACTGTAAATAAGACATATTTCTACGACCAAAAGATTGCGAGTTCAAATCTACACCGACACATATTGTTGAACTAAAAAAATACAATGGACAAAAAAGTACTCCCACCTAAAAATGTTTAACTTTTTTTTTTAATTCAACTATGTAGAGTGAAGATACGAACTCACAACTTTTTAATAAAAGAGATATGTCTTTTAAACTATGCTCAATTTGACACAAAAAAAAATGTTTACATGCCCTCACAAAATGGTAGGTACATTTATTTTTTAATATTAATAGATAGAAAATAGAATACTGCAAAAATAATAGAAAATGATTATAGACATATCTCTTAGAGGTCATGAGTTCGAATCCTCTAATGTTATTAAATTAAAAAAAATGAAAATAGGATGCAGAAAAATGTTTACCTGACCTTAAACTTCCATTACTTTCGTCTAAAAAAACTTTTAAAATTTGGCAAAGGACCTCCCAAACTAAAATGAAGACAACTTTATAAGACATGCATGCTCTGGCGGTCGATCAGATTTCAGATTTCATCCTCACCTTACATTTATTGAACTAAAAAAAAACTTCACTTACAATACAATGCATCCCAAATTAAGGGGAAAAAAAAACATGAAAAATAATAATAAATAAAATCTCAGGGCCGACCCACATAATATGGCTCATACCGTGATACCGATACGAGATGGGGCTTGGGCCTTGGCGTATACTGGATCGGGTCATTGGGCCGACATTCAAATTCCGGCCGGCGAAGAAGGAAATTTATCAAATGGAGGATCAACTCGATCGGATGTGTGATTGTGTGTTCGTCTGAAACAGAACAGCTCGAAAAGTGTAAATACATCCAAAGCGATGGAGATAAGAGACTGTTCGGGAGTAGAAATGGAAGAGCTTACACATATCACAACGTGTCGCCTCTCAACCATGTCGTCTTAACAGCTGTCTTCTCCCCCTCAAACCCCATTCTTCACCCATTTTAAAATCCCACAACCAGGCTCCACTTCTCACCCATGCAAAATTAAACCTTCCATTTTCATTGCCCATCTTTCACCTACGAAGCAGTAAAACAAACGCTCTGCTTTCATTTTCTTGACCAGAGAGGGGGACAGATTTAATTTGTTGGTTGGTTTTGGGCTGTTCTGGCTGCTGCCGCCGCCATGCCGCCGAGAAGATATGCTTTTGGAAGGGCAGACGAGGCCACCCACCCTGACTCCATTAGAGCCGCCTTGGCCGAGTTCGTTTCCACTTTCATCTTCGTCTTTGCCGGAGAAGGCTCTGTCCTCGCTCTTGGTACGTAAACTTTCTCCTGTTCTTTGGAAGAACTTGGTAAACTTTTATCTAATTCAAAAGGGTTTCCTCTTGGTCGCATCTTTCTTGTATTGAATGATATGATACAATCAAAGTCTTTTTTCTTCAGCATCCAATTAGCATGCATGCATGGACGAATTAATTCTTTGGTTGTGGCAGATAAAATATTGAGGCCAGCGGATTATGGAACTTATGGCCATGGAAGCTACGTCCGTGGAAGTTACAGTTACGGTAGACGGACGGGCGACACGGGGAGAGGGGCGTCGGATCTAGTAGTGATAGCAGTAGCGCATGCATTTGCGCTATTCTCGGCGGTTGCGGCGAGTATGAACGTGTCGGGTGGGCATGTGAATCCTGCTGTGACTTTCGGGGCTCTTCTTGGAGGGAGGATCTCTTTCATCCGTGCATTCTTCTATTGGGTTGCTCAGATCTTGGGCGCCATCGTCGCTTCCCTCCTCCTCAGACTCGCAACCGGTGGCATGGTAAAAGAAAAACACAAATTACATATATGCATATTATATTATAGTATACAAAATGGACACTTTAGATTTCATCCTCTTTTGATCTTTCTATTTTTATTTATAAAACCGTTTTAATTTTAAAAAAAATGAAATTAAATATCTCCATGTGTGAAATCCCACCTGGTGGTTGTGTATGTTTTTGTTTGGCGTGTCTTCCAGAGTATTTTGAAGTGCTTAGGAGGACTAATTTGTTTCTAAAATTTTCAAGGACGGGTTACCATTTTAGATCACTTTGATTTGCTTTCAATTTCTGATTTTAGTTTTGAGAAATTTGAAAAGCAGAAAAGCAGCACTTTAACCTACAAACACTTGAGACATCCCAAACTCATGGTCAGAAAAAAAGCTCATTCGGTGCTAATTATTTATGTGTGAGTGTTTTTTTTTTTTTTTTGAAAATTTAATTCTTAATTTTTTTGGCGATTGCAGAGGCCCATGGGATTCTTTGTTTCATCAGGCGTGTCGGAAATGCACGGGTTTCTTCTAGAGATAGTGCTGACGTTCGCTTTGGTGTACACAGTCTACGCAACAGCAATAGACCCAAAGAGGGGTAGTTTGGGAACAATAGCACCACTGGCAATCGGGTTAATAGTAGGGGCGAATATTCTAGTGGGTGGACCGTTCGATGGGGCGTGCATGAACCCGGCCAGGGCATTTGGGCCGTCGTTGGTGGGCTGGAGATGGGATAGCCACTGGATCTACTGGATCGGCCCATTAGTGGGAGGTGGGCTAGCTGCGCTTGTATACGAGTACCTGGTGATTCCGGTGGAACCTCCTCTGCATACCCACCAGCCCTTGGCTCCTGAAGATTACTAAGTTTTATTTATCTTTATTTGTAAAAACAGATTTGAAAGTGTGTTTTGGATGTGAGACTGCTCTTGTGCTCTATTCTGTAGGTTTTTTCTTCCTTCTTTTTTTTTTTCCTTTGAAAAAACTGGAAGCCTTCGTTGGCTAAGGGTTGTTTGTCGTCTCGGTTGGAGTTATTTGTGGTGTTTATGTTCATGAAAGTAATAAAAATAATACAGCTTACATCTTTTTGTTTTTCTGAATTTTAAGGTGCTAAACTTTTTTAATCCATTTAGTTCTCTGTCCAAATGGACAAATCTTTTGGTATTTTATTTATAATTTTACTTAATTTCGTACCTATTTCAAATGATAATAAGAATAACTGAAAATGTTTAATATAAAATAGGATAACATAAATATTGAGATTGAAATATAATGCATCGCAATAAGTTTAGTTTATTTAGCTAGACATGTAATTAAAAATTTCGATAAGTTAAAGAAAAAAATATACCAAATGATATATTCAATAAAATATATATATATTTTTTAGTTTCAATTATTTTTTTTAAAAGTGAAGAGTAAAAAGAAGATAATTATGTTATGGAGGATACAATATAATAGTTTTATATTCTTTTATAAAAGGCGGCAACCCAAGGAGCAAGTTGAGTGTTGTGGGGTGATCTTGGATTGGCGGCATAATAATCGGACCAATAACAACGGGTGAGTTTATGTACGAACCTTCCGTTGGAGTAAATGCAGAAAGGAAGCCAATGTTCGCCACCATTCATCCTCCTCTTGCGTTCTCTGGGATAAGCCAATGGCGCCTGCACGTATCTGAATTTTCCATGAAAATTGTACAAACATTTCAGCAATCTCGTTAAAGAAATGGTCGCGCACACAGAATTCATAGCGTCCCCCTATTCATTTTATACATTGAAATTTGAACGGAGAAATTAGGACAAGGAAAAATCTATATTTTGCTTGTGATCCGAAATGATTAAATAAAGTACCTGATGCCATCAAGTACAAGATCCCAGCAGAAATGGGTATGGCCGAACACATGACATGCTGATGTTGTTTCTTTACTCCCGTTCCCGTGTATGGACCTTATACGATCCTCGAGATAATCTGAGCCAATAATTTTAGGGAGTTTTGGATAGAATAGCATCCTCTTTTCTGGACACAGCTCTGGCCTAAGAACACAAGCAGCAGGTACGTCGGTCTACGAATCATAGTAAAAGAAACAACCGACTCGTTCGTACTAAACGAAACGAATGGAACGATCTTTTTGATATGGAAATCATGGAATGCTCGACTTCAACCAAGGGTTCAGTAACAAATAATCATGTTTTCCCATGATTAAGATTAAATCAAATGCTCCTAAGGAGTGATGCTAGCCGTAACTATTTAGGATGTTTAGCGATACCCTCTAAGATCATGGGTTCAAATTTTCAGGTGATTTTTTTTTTCTTTTAATAATCTAAAAGAATTTTTTTATCCCTTGAAACTAGCCTGAGTGGGTCATGAACGGGGTCCTTCAGTACCCTGGTTCTTTAATGGAAATGATTTTTTCAAAAATTTTAAAAGGAAAAAGTCATGCAAATTTACCCAATGGCTTGAATCAGCATTTGATTGGCTTTCAATCAAATAACGTAAGTCCAATGTTATTAAAGAATCTAGGTGATAAAAATGAAGCATCACACTTGTTGCTACTTTATCTGCAGTAATAAAGTACGGCACAAGTACCTAGATACATAATGCAATTTCAAAGCCAACAGCATAAGATATGAAAAATT
>JAOANK020000018.1:5355468-5374744 GCA_026257165.2 Telfairia occidentalis | reverse complement strand
ATTGACAGAAACGATCTATAATTGGACAAGATATAAAGATTCATCAGTTTGTCCAACACGATTAATAACCTGACCTTGGAACAAAGTGAGAAAATGTAATTATTTGACTGCAGGTCCTCTGAATCTCCTCAATCACTGTATGATTCTTTTCATTCATTGCATCAAAGAACAATGCTAGTGAAGTACCTTCATTTGAAAGATCTCCAGGCCATTTGCATGCATGGAAGTCCTTGCACACCTGCCATAAGCTCATAATACCAGTTCCATGAGTTTGTACATTAGCGCACTCAGATAATTAGACAGAGCTGCAAAAGCAAAAATAACCAAAATAACGTTTTCATGTTTAAAAAAAATGAAACTCATAAAATATAAACCAGAAAATAGCCCCCTTAACCAATAGTCCGAGATTACTTGAATCTACACCTAAGTCTCAAATATTTATGATGTGATTGATCATCGATTGGAAGGGTTTAAAAACAGTAAGAAGGATAAATAATAATCTCGAGTCTTCATCTAGAATAATCAAATTACCATGCACGAACATCTAAACTAAAGTAACTGACTGGAAGGATTGTTCGCTGAATAAAATTCTCTTTCATTATTTAATATAATGAAGAAAGAGGTGGGACTTGCTAGGAAACTATTAAAATTTCAGAGCCCAACTATCTAAAAAGGAAGACTCGTTATTCCCATCAAAACAAGTCTTGATCAGTGCTCTAGATTCTTTCGTTTTTCGTTTTGGCTCCAATTGTTAAGGATTATAGACAAAAGATTGGTCTCGAAGATTGAATGACATCAGCGACAATTGAACATTCTAAGAATGATTAATTTAATTGTTCATTTTCTAAAGGCATGCTACTTCCATTGATGGAGTCATTCAAAAGAAGATAACCAGGGAAACTACGGCAAAAAGCATGAATAATAAATGAAAAGATACACATACCAAAGAGCGTTATAGATACAGAAAAACTGACTGTAAAATTAGCTCTCAAGACCCTTACTAGGGGAAAGAAAGTGAATCACCATCTCCAGAGATGGAATGCGGATGCCCTCTATGTCCACTTCCCTGTCAAAGCTCTGAAGTAGATCAAAACATCAAATGACCGACAAGAACAAGCATCAATACCTTTAGAACTGAAAGCTACAAAAAGAAAGTAATAGTTAATTACTCGCCTCATGATACCAAGAGAACAACGGAATGATTCCCAATCGATTCAAAATTGCCGGATTGGTATCAACTCCAAGACCCCTACAAGCATGAAGAAGTTTGTTCATCTTCTCAATAGAATCCAGCTGAAAAGAAAAAGGCGTGTAATTTATTAGCTAAGCAGAAAAATCTGCTGGAAATCACATTGAGTGGATGCTGATAACGAGAAAATTAGGCTGAGAAGATAAAGACCAAGAAGTTAAAACGAGACTTTCCAACAAGAAAACCTAACCTCAGACAAACTTACATAATTATCTCCCTCTCGACGACACCACAAATCGTGATTCCCAGGCACAAAGAAGACGCGCTCAAATCTATCCTTCAACTGAGCCATGGTTGAAACAAAGTTACTGTAGGTCTCGGCTACATCTCCAGCAACGAGAAGAACATCGTTTCTGTACTTGACAGAAGACAAGCAGTTAATCCAGTTCATATTTTCCGCATAATCCGTGTGCAGATCGGAGAGGACAAAGACTCGCAGGCCATCGTCTTCTCCGAATGCAGATGGCGGTATCTGAGGCCTCGCAACGCCGTAACTCTTCAACTTCGCGCCTCTCTGGTGTTTGCATAGCGCTGCGGGGATCGAAGGGCGATTGGAATGGCCAAGTTTTAGGGTAAGGTTCAAGCAACAAGGAACGAACACCGCCACCATGTGCGCGGTGTGGCAATTGGCCGTCCGATGGCCTTCGTGTAATTTTGCAGCGTCGGACTTCTTGCCTCTCGCCGGAGTTAACAAAAATTTTTAAAAGAAATTTCTGCAGTATCTCACAGTTGAGTCGACTATAAATGCTCATTAAAATAAGGATTAAATGTCGCGCCTAAAATTAAATAAAACTATAAAAGGTGTCTTTTTATTCTTAAATAAAAAAACAAAAAGCAAATTACGTTTTTATTTGGTTTTAATAATTCTTGGGCCATAGCTCAAACAAAATCAGAAGTTCAAATCCTTATCTGTGATTGAAGTAAAAAGAAAAAATAATAATTCTTTCTTATTTTCATCTCTCAGAGTTGGCATAGCTCAAAGGCTGCCTCCTCACATGTTGTTGTAATAAAAAAAAACTTATTAAACAAAGTGAAATACTTTACTATTTACCAAATTAGCAAATTTTATAATGGAAAAGAAATGTTAATAAAAGCCAGCCTTGAAGCATATCGACGCGCTTCTGTTCGTTGTTATACGGTTGCTGGTTCTTTTAGAATGCAAAAGCGGTGAAATTAATGAACAAATGCAGATTCATAGGTTCTACCAATCTTCCGGCTTGATTATCCAAAGGCCTGTTTATCTATGGAACTTGATGATTCGAAGTTCTGTCAATTGCGGTTTCTTCGCCGAAACTCTAGATACCTACTCGTCTATGCGCCACTCTGGAATTCATGGCAACAATTTCACTTTTCCTCTCCTTCTCAAGGCTTGCGCCAATCTTGCTTCGATCGGTGATGGCACAATTCTCCACGCCCACCTCATCCGTGTCGGGTTCGAAACAGATATCTTCGTTCAAACTTCTCTCGTGGACATGTATTCGAAGTGTTCTGAAATGGCTTCTTCACGCCAAGTGTTTGACGAAATGTCTACAAGAAGTGTCATCTCTTGGAATTCTATGTTTGCCGCTTATTCTCGCGCTTTTCGGGTTAATGAAGGATTTAAGCTATTCCGAGATATGTGGGAGATTGGGATTGAGCCAAGTTCCTCTACATTTGTAAGCTTATTGTCGGGTTTTGCTGACCTCAATCACGCGTTTCTCTTTCAGGGCCTTTTGATACACGGTTGCATAACTAAGCTTCAACTTCATAATGACACACCTGTGGCAAATTGTCTCATGCAAATGTATGTAAACTTTGGTCAAATTGATGCAGCTCGCTCTGTTTTTTATGCCACCAGCGATAAGACAGTAATTTCTTGGACAATAATGCTTGGTGGTTACTTGAGAGCTGGGGCTGTTGCCGAAGTATTCGGGATCTTTAGTCAAATGAGGCAAGATAATGTTGTATTGGATAAAGTTGTTTTTGTGGACATCATTTCTTCGTGTATACAACTTGGAAATTTGTTTCTAGCTTCTTCACTTCATTCTCTCCTGCTGAAAATTGGGCTCAGTAAGGAGGATCCTATTGGCTGCTTGCTTATACGCATGTATTCAAAATGTGGCGACCTCTTGTCTGCTCGAGCAGTATTTGATATGTTACCTGAAAAAAACGTTTTCTCATGGACCTCAGTGATAAGTGGATATGCCAATGCTGGGTATACCAGAGAAGCATTATGTCTTTTTACAATGGCAACACAGAATAATATTAGACCAAATGGAGCAATGCTAGCCACTGCTGTTTCTGCTTGTGCTGATTCAGGATCATTGAGCATGTGCAGGGAGATGGAGGCTTACATAGAGATGAACGATGTAGCATTGGATTATCAAGTCTCGACATCTTTGATACATATGCATTGCAAATGTGGAAGTATCAAGAAGGCAGAAGAAGTGTTTAAGAGTATGAAACATAGAGACTTGGCAGCATGGAGTGCCATGATGAATGGTTACGCCATGTATGGGATGGGAGAAGAGGCTATAAATCTGTTTCATGAGATGCAAAGAACCGGAATCAAACCAGATGCTTCTGTTTACGCAAGCATTTTATTTGCTTGCAGTCATTCAGGTCTAGTAGAAGATGGACTGAAGCATTTCAAGAACATGCAATTAGATTTTGGAATAGAACCTACTGTGGAACATTATACTTGTTTGGTAGATATGCTTTGCCGAGCGGGTCATCTAGAATTGGCCTTGAAAACAATTCAAGAGATGCCTGCCCAATTTCAAGCTCAATCTTGGGCTCCTTTTCTCAGTGCTTGCAGGACTTACTGTGATATCAAACTTGGAGAAGTTGCAAATAAAAGTATATTAGGTACGAATCCTAGAAACCCAGTAAATCATGTTTTGATGGCTAATTTATATACATCCGTGGGTAAGTGGAAAGAAGCAGCGGTAGTGAGAAGTTTGATTGGCGATAAAGGTTTAACCAAAGAACCAGGATGTAGCCAGCTTTAAATCAATGGCTCTATCCATATTTTCATTGGAAACCAGGTCCATGATTCCACCATTCATATTTATGAGCAGTAAAATGAGAACCTTCCAGACGCTTGATATATTGCACATTACAAATGGAAACCAACAAGGGGTGGCTTGGAAACGAAGGCAACGGATAAGCCTGGACGGTTTATGGTGAGAGGTCGCGGTTCTTGCCTTGTTGACTTTGTTACCTTGTAACCAGGTGCCACTTTGAGGGTCTTGAAAACATGCCAAGACGATATTTATTTGAACATAAGATCGCTGGCAGGCATCTTATAACGCAAGATGATAGTCTTCTGCCAACCGTTTATAGTCCTTCCTCGTGCTAGAGCTGACATCAGGGTTTGATTGCTTGATGAATCAGGAAGCTTAATGTTTCATTTTTGTGGTTGATGAGAGGAGATCGTTCCTTGTACCTTTACAATGATTGCTCGGAAATTCAAAATGTAAGAAACTGAAGATTCTTTTATGGCCCTAGTTTATACGAAACTGAAGATTCTTACATGGCACATCCTTGAAAAGGAGAATGTCTCCCGATTGAATTCCCAGACAAATCCGGATCTCTCTCTAAAGATAAGAATTCAAGCACCACAGATACTTGGGGAAAAGGTCGCAACGATTCTGCTTGGTTTCTCATTAGGCCAATATGGAGAAATAAAGAAGAAAAGAACAGGTTGTCCACAAATGCTGGAGAGGAGGAAAGTTAGGCAATTATTCGTGCTCCGTCTGAACTCTGAAGTTATAGACTTGTACAATTATGGTATACGCTCTCCCCATTTACCCTGCACAATCTTCACTTGCAATTTTGAATATTGACTTTTGACATCCACTATCATTATTTCATTATTTCAATGTTTTCTTAGCTAATTCTCAGGCTCTGCAATCTGTGTTCAGAGGGAGGGTGAATAAGGAGAAAGATTTGGATAGTGGATGTCTCCAATTGTAATGGTAAGGTCGTTTATATTTAACCGAGCAGCAAAAATCTACTTCTTCAACTCCTTAGACTTGATTGTCTTTGCAGACCCAGACTGCTCGATAAAAATTTTCTTTGATGTATTGATAAGCTCCTTTTATTTGATGTACCCAATAGCAGGCCAATGTTCATGAGGATTAAGCTGTAACTTGTTAAGTATCTATACAGAGAAAAATGTTAATCTAACCCATAAAAACAAAAATATCACATCAAGAATTTCCTATACCCAGGACTGGATCAATACAATTTGAATTCCCCCAGTTCCACCTGAATCGAATTCTAGTATTAAGAAGGAACAACGGTACTTGCAAAATTTATACTCTTGTAGCTTTAGTGTGTGGGTCAGGAAGAAACTAAGAACAGGCATTTGCACCCTCCTCAGAATCAGATTCACATTTTCTACCGCCCACCTTCGAGTATTGAGATTTCATGTCTGACTTTTCTTGTACAAAAATTTATGGTCCTCGCATCTTCTCAACAATGGTCCTGCCCTTTTCTTCAATATTACGTCTCTTTTCTTCTATTTTCTCCCCCATCTTCTTCCCTATTTCTAGCATTCTCGCTCTTCTTCCTATTCTCCTTGGCTTTGGTTCATCTTCTTCAGCGTTTAGATTTTCCTGCCCAAATAAGCTTATAGACCTAGATGGTGATTGATTCTCTTGAACATACTCCCTACTTTGATGAAAATTTTCTACTGCTTTGTCATTTTCTAACAAAGGGACTCTCATTTCATTTTCGTCCAATGTCTTACTCGCAGTTGGAGGTGAATTATCGGTACTTGATGAAGGCTTCGATGCATGCGGTTGAGAAGATTCAACGTTCTTTGGTTTTTTATGTTCTATTCTCTGTTGATCAGTGGAGGTGGTTTTACTGGCTTCAGATCTATTTTTGGGCTCAACAGGATGGGATCTTTGGTTTTCAGATGCAGTTTTATCATCAGATGCTCCTTGGTTAAGCCAGATAAATGGTGCAACATCTCGCGGAACCCAGTCATCCTTCTCTGCCATCATGAATGGAATGCATATACTTTCACTGTTAGGGAGCACTAAAGTATCCCTGATCACTGCCTGCATAATTGATAACAGTGGCAATATCAGCTGGAGTTACATAACAATATCACTCAATTTCTAAATTTCACCCTATTTATGCAAAAGAATCTTGCTGTATTTTTCCACCACGAAAAGATTTTGAATCCTATATATCAGAAGCTTCTCCAAATATGTGTTCTACTAGAAAAAAGATCGTCCAGATCGTCAAACATGTAATAAGTTTAGTGTTCATGCAGCATTTTAACCGTTCAGACACAGGTTACGCACTTGATCAAAAGGATTCAAACACTTAAACATATCTACAATGGTTATAAAAATGCTGCAAACACTAACAAATTGACGTACTTGAAGCCTGATTTTCTTTTTCAAACCGTTAAATGCGATTCTAAGGTGTTGTTTCCTCTTTAATGTGAAACAAAAATATCCCAACCCGAGTTTTTTTGGCGTCCACCCCAAATATCTGTGTGAACCATCATGCTCTTCATGAAAAGTTAACATGTTATGGTATCAGCCTCATAATGCTTGTGTGGCACTCATGCTAGAGATATTACATAAACAACATATATATGTTTATAGGACAATGAAGAAACACATTCCAACATGTTGGGAAACAAATCTGCATACCTTAAGCCGATTGATAAAAAACAGAGCAACATGCCCACTAGCAATCTTATGGTCCCCGAATGACGATTCTAGACGCAACTCCAAATCAGGCATGGATGTAAAACCATACCATAGCTGATCAGAAGGAGGTGGCTTTATATGTAACCGCAATGTTCCTCGAAGAAATGCAATCTTTACTACCAAAGAAATGGGCACCTATACATTGAAAAACAAAAAAAAAAAAGGAAAATATGAAGGGGGCCAACTTCATGCAATCGAGACATCTAACAATGTCTCTTTAGTTTCAAGGTACACTTCTACTTAATTCTCAAGAACATAGATTCTACAAACCTGAGAAACCTGTTTAGCGATGGAATTCATTAAAGATTTCCACTTAGATCCACCAGATATTGAGGACGTGGGGTTCTTACTATTTCCTGATCCAGCTGCAACCAAACATTGTATTAAACTTTGAACTAATCAGTTAAAATATCTATCTAGGGTTTTCGCAACAAGCATATTTGTTGAACCTAAAATCAGAATTCTAGCTACATATATGTAATCATCATAGCAACCAAAAAAAAATGAAATTCAAATTCAAGAAAAGCTTGGATCATGAATATGCCATTTAGATTTTGTGCAGGCAACACGTTCAACATTACTAGAAACACAAACAAGAAGAAAATTACGTTATCAATTCATAAGGATATAACACAACAATATCACAAGAACCATCTAATGATTAGTTAATTACCTTCCTGGCTCTGTTCTGTTCCTTCAGAAGTACTGAACTGCTTTCCAAGATAATCTTCTAGAATTGAAGAGACGTCCCCAACATCACTTAAATCAGATTTTGAGTCTACTGCGCTTTTTTGAAGATCTAATTCGTGAACTTCAATTCTAGTTTCAATGTCTAAGACAAAACCTCCAGAGTATTCAAAGTCGACCTCCAAGGCCCATACCTCATTCAACTCAAAAGGAAGAACCCTAATAGTATTGATATTGGGCGGGAGGTTTCCCAGATGAACTTTAGTACAGATGACTTCACCAATGTAACTTGGAGTCCTCATCCTGGACAACGACCTCTGCCATGACAAACAAAGGTTACATGCCTTTTTTAAATAGCAAGACCTAATCCAGTAATGTTTGATTTATTCAAAGAAATGATAGTCCAGCATGAAAACATCCTAATCAAGCATAACTGACTTCTACAAATCTTGCAGTTGACACCATTGTTGGGTGAATACATGCGTGTTCATCGTTTTCCCAGTTGAAACCTTTACAATAACAAATAGGTTTTGTATTTAAAAATTGAATTCTAAATATTCCTCTAACGATATGAGAAAGTAATGATAGGACTATTAGAGAGGCGATAAACCAACATTTAGATGCCTTCAATACCACTTTAACTGATGCTGAAAAAAAAAATATGATGGGGAAAGCAAGGAACCTGAATTCGATCATGTAAGGATTTCATTAGCCCTTCATTGCTTTTGGCATCGAAAAAGAATCTTGATATCAATAAATTCCAACAAAGTGTTCCATCATCAGTCCAGAGCCTGTCATCAGGATCAGCATCAGAGAAAACAGAGGCTTGACCTTGGCTTCCTGAATGAGTTAAGGTTAATGGTGCAGGCATATCTTCCTCAAAGAAACTTTTAGTACTTTGCACCTTCGGAATTCCCTTTCCTAAGCCAGCTGATGAACTACAATCTGGACTCGGATGAAACCTCTCACTAATCTTTTTTTCTTCACGCAAAGAAGAATTTGATTTGTAGTCGAAACCAGCCTTTGAAGTCTTCTTTGCCAGCTTTTTGAAAAATAAGCGAACCTTTGAAGAAGAAGCACTAGGCTTGATCTCCTTATCTATTGGTTCGGCATAGTACCCTGCAGAGGGCTTCATAAATGAAGGATACCCAGTACTTAATGAAGAGATATAACTATGGAACTCTCTGTGCAATTTAGCAAACCACTGCAGTTTTTCTTCGTCAACACATGAAGCTAAACGGAGGGCTTTACACCATGATTCCTTCTCCCAGGAAGTCTCAAGAAAAATGAAAATTGTTTTACTTTCATTATAAATTACAGAGGCCCTATTTTCCAATTTTAAAGGGAACCTTTTCACCCTGAAATACCAATAATTGAATTAAAAAGACAATGTCTTGAATTCAGAAGAATAATAAAGGCAAAACTTACATTTCTTATTATTTACCTCAAATTCCAATTAAAAAACAATAACAAGTTTCACAATATAACGTATAGGAGAAAAGATTTCCAACATTGCATACATGTTGAAACCGTTGAGGTGCCAAAAAAATTCAAACAGAAAATAAATAAGCAACATTCTTCACTGTCCATATATAAAAAATATGCAATGTTTCAATAGCTATTTCATGTAGAGCCAATTAAGGGGAATTAATAAAAAACAATAAATCACCGGGAGAGAAAATTGATAATCAGGCATTTAACACAAGGGCATGATGACTGGACTAGCTTTTGAAAAGCTCTGGGTTTGATAATAGTACATACCACTAAATTTACTTGAGTGCATAAGCCATAAGGTACTACAAATTCAACCATTTCTTATTAGATCATAGAGAGAAATTTAATAAATAGAGCAAGTGCAACTTAATTTTTTATGGGACACACAAATACTTAATAAATGACCGCAAATTCATTTCAAGATCTAATCACTCTTTTTAATTGTGACTTCGTGAAACAAGAGTTAGTGAGAAAATATAGGCCATGGTTGAAGCTTTTGATATTGAATTCAGCATATCACGGAGAACCAGAAAGTAAGAATAAAAGAGATGTTTGTAAGCCAAAAATTTTATATGTATGCTGGACTTCATTCTGTAATTGGGAACAAGTAGCTCATACTTGAGTGTACATATTGAGCGACATAACATTGTAACTGCTCTGCTCTAAATTTCCCAAATATGTGTGCCTGTATCATGTGCTTTGTGTGAATTTATGGGCATATTACAAGCACTCAACCATGATACTGAGAGTCCACAATGAAGCAAATTTTTATATTAGTTCCATTCAACATAAGAAAATTGAAGAGAAATGAAAAACGTTACCACTTTCTTGAAGGCAAGGATGCTGCTGAAACGGCTTCAACGGTGCAGCCATTTAATTGAATTGTTTTCTTCTTACCATCTGGTTCCAATATCGTTAGTGTATGGTCCTTAATTCTTGCATACTTTTTGACAGGAGTTACCTCCAAGAAATCCTTTCTTTTCTTTTGTTCTCTAGGTGCTTTCTCTATAAGATCTTCAAGGACATTTGATTCAAGTATCCAAACAGAACCCTGAGGAGCAAAGAGCACATATTACATTACCAGCCCACTTAGGTGATGTAAAGTAACACAGAAGAGGAAACCGTACATCTTGTGGTATAGCTACACAAGCAGGCCAACTTAAAATAATGCCCTAGATGATATATTTTCCTCTTCAAAAATTAGTTAAAATTGAACCATTATGGCACAAGTGTGGCGGATCAAAACATGGAAGCAATCTCTTCATATCAGTTTAGGCGCGCTTAAAAAGAATGTATTCAAGTAAAATTCAAGAAGCCAGACTCCAAGCACCAAATCCAGAATTATTAGTCCATTTAGTTAACCCAGCCTCCACCATGAACAACTAGTGCCGCAACTATAGAATTTCAGTCGATTTTTTGCACATAAGCATTCTGAAACGAAACAAGAATACCGAAAACCTGTATTTAGAATTACAAAGGCTAATTTTCAAGATTATAGGCACCATAAAATACCTGCTTATTGGAAAGAAATTCAAGGGATTGGAGAGGATCTGGCTCAGATTGCTCTAACTTGGCATTGGCTTTAGCTAAGTCCTTCTGAGACCTCTTGCTCAACTTGTTCAAAATGATGCACACTCCCAGAGCCTCCGCCGCAACGATTACCACAACCCCAAAAGCAAAACCAAACACGAACGTCAGAATCAAAAGCGCCCCCATATCAATTTTTCGAAATCACCAACTCCGAACCATCGAATCTCACGAAAATGGGTTGCAGGTACCGGGAAAATGAACAGCGATTGGGGAAAATCAATAAAAGGAAAGAATAAAGCGGCACAGAAACCCCAAAAGTGGGGGTGGAATCAGAAGAATCAGAATCAGGCGCTGCTTCTGCTTGCGTCGAGTTTACTGCCAAGATGACGGGAAGAAGAAGTAATCGTAATTAACGGATTAAGAATCTTGTAACGCATGAGATTGTTCTTTTTGTTTCACTACTTGCAAGAGAGCAATAACCAGAGACTCAAAGAAGTAAAAAATTTCTGCAGTTCAATGGACGGTTTAAATGAAGAATTGATCGCAGCCATGGTGACAGTTGTGATGGGCCTCAAGAATATTGATTATTTTTTTTCATTTTTATAATTTGTGATAAAGGTGAATTTTAAATTTTCCTCCAAGAAGAAATTTAGCGGAAGCATCTACAGATTCTTCCCCCAACAACTTCATATTTTCTTTAATGATATTTCTGAAGAGCTCTTAATCTAATTCTACAAGGTCATTGCCAGAAGAGGAACGGTCTTTTTGCCAGTCCAACTTCCAAGGCGGTTTTTTAAGAACTTTTTTTTATTATTATTTGGAGTTCGGTTTTGTAAGAACTTGTTTAAAGTAATTACAGATTTTTTTTTAAACAAATAAAGTAATTACAATTTGAGAGCAAATTCTTCCCTAAAAGTCAATATGATATATATTTTTTCATTAAGACAGTTCACCTATATCCTCCTTGAATTTAGTTTTTGTTTAATTTTTAAATTCTAAAATATTACAACTTTAATTTCTATTTGGTTCTTAAATTTCAAAAGGTTTACATTTTTAACCTTTAAATTTCAAATTTAATTTCCTTTTGTTCCTTAAATTTTAAAATGTACTTTGAGATTTATCCGTTGCACACTTTTGGTCTCTAGCATAATAAAAGTATCAGTAACGAGTTTATTTATTATTATTATTATTGGCACATCATCTATTGAAATATTATATTAATAAATATTTTTACCATGTAACCATATAAATAGTATAAATTAGTTTTAAATAGACTCATTAAAATTATTTTAAGATTTCTAACTGTTATCCTGTTAGGGGCCAAAAGTAAACACTAGTGAAAAATTCATGGATAGCAGTTTGGAACGTAGGGGCCAAATGAAAACTAAGCTCAAAACTCGAGGTAAAAAGTGCAATATATTGAAAGCTAGGACCATGTAGAAATTAAACTTAAAATTCAAAAATAAAAATGTAACAATTTGGAATCTATACACCAAATGGAAACTAAACTTAAAATTTAAGGACAAAAACGTATTTTCCCCTATTTTAAAGAGATATTTTAATAAATCTTATCTTAAATCTTAAATCTTAAATAATTTAAAAAGTGCTTGAATTACATGAATGAGATTATTGTCTATTTACTATTTAAATTCGAGTAATGCCGAACTTAAGCATAAGTCAATTGGTTAAAGCATAGATTTAAATCTCCACAGTCACGTGAGGTTGAACTAAAAAAAACGTAACCTTTTTTGCAATTAAATTAAACTAAAAATATTTCATTTTAATTTGATTGATAAGTTAATTGATGATATCTTAAAAAGGAAGAAAATAATCTACAACCAACAATAACATTGATAATGAATTATTTACTTAATGATCTACCCTAAAAAAAAAAAAAGAATTATTTACTCAATGATCTCAATTACATCCAATTAATTAACCAATTTTATAATAAACTAGGTTAGATTGAATATTCCGTATTGAACTAGTCTACAAACTAGTTGTATAGATTTTTAAAATGTAGAAAATAACTCATCAACCACAATATATAGATAATGAATATTTTTAAAAGCAATTGAATGAAATATTTGATTTTTTAAATGCAGTTGAATGAAAGATCTACGTGAGAAGGTAAATAATAACATACCAACTTATTATCTTTCTTGAAGGTTTGATCCTTTTCCATCCCATATTTGCCGAGTTAAAGAATAACAACAATAATGAGTTATTAATGTTAATACTATAAAATTAATTCAAAAGACATATTTTTTTTAAGAAATAATTCAAAAGATATCCATCCATTGCCGAAGCTAACAAAAAATTAAACTAATTCGTACAAAGATAAACCAAAAGTTTCTGTCATTCCACCAAACAAAAAAAAACAATAAATCTTGATTTGGCCTAGGTGCCATCATTTTTTCGTCCTTTTTTTTTTTACCCTTAAAAATATTTTTTAAAAAAAAAAACATTATCCTACCATTCAATAGTCACATATCCATCCAAATTTGAATTATTCTGTCCTATTCCAGTAACAATGGTAGACTCATTGATTTTTTTTTTAATATATATATATATATATATAATTATTAAAAATTAAAAAGAAAAAAACAAGAAAAAGGAAACCAATAAGAAAAACTTACATTACAACTCCCACCAGATTGAGAAATGGACAGACAATTACAAAACAACTTCCAATCAGGCATGCCTTGAAAAAAGAAGCCAACTGTCTAGGGAGTCCACAACACAAAAGGTTAAAAGGAGAGTGGGGAAAAAGAAAAACTGAAGCCTGAATTCAGAACAATCCCTTCAACAAAACTCAGTGGGAGATGCCTCTGCTTTTAAAGCACAACAATGTTCATCATTTTTCCTGAGTTAAAAAAGTACAAAAGGGGTCGTTCTGCATCAAACCTCTTAGTTTTTTCTAACTGTCAAATGAACTGCAGTGGGCAGAAGCAGGTAGAGTTTCTCATGTTGGTTGCAAAAGCATGGAACAGAAAAAACAACCTGCATGGAAAAGAGAGTCAGCTAGCCTAGGAAATGAAACTGATTTTTTTTACAAGGTTGAGTGAAGGGAAAAAAAGTTGAAGTCGTGATGATGGACGCCGAGTTGCTTCAACCATGAATTGGCAGCGTGATAGAGATCGACGATCCGATCATAATCCGACGTCTCTGGCTTCAACCAGAGATCTCCCTGCATTCTGTAAGTAGCCAACCCAAAGGGGGAAAGGCAAGTACTAGTCGAAGCAGTACTTTTGTCGACCGCGGTTTCGGAACAACTACATCCATCTTGCCCTTCATCATCCAGAGAGCAATCTGCAGCCATCAAACATTGAACTAACAAGTTGTAACAGATGGAAGTTTCTTACATATCTGAAAATTAGTACAGACAGTCACCAACCTTGGAAAGATGAAGACAATGTATGATAAGTTAGAAAGCACGTCGCGAAGTCTTTGTCGTTTTTCTGACTAGGGATGTGATAAATAGGGTACCTGATTAAGTAAATAGCTGTGAACACAACCACTAAAAGGAAACGGGAAGGGGGAGAAAAAAAAAAGGCGCTCGAGTCGTTCCATAGAAAGAGGAAAGCAATGTTTACCAAGACACAGCCATCCAACTAGCTGGAGAAATATCCACACTCCTAAGTGTAGTTAGCGCTGGATAGGTTTGAGTTAGTTCCATTATCTGTAAAAAGCAAAGAAGAAAATGTTGATAATATCATTTAACACTTGTATGTTATGAACGTTTGCAGTACTTTGACCATTAAAAATTCCACTTGGTTTTTTCATTTGAATATCAAAACGTTCTTTAGAACTTGGATCCAAGGCTTGTCAATAACTATAGAACTGTTAAATTTGACAACATTAAAGTTTCTATCCTTGATTGGAAATACAGAGAAGACATAGTTGAACACAAAGGCTTCTCTTTAAAGCAATAGGCTAAAGATATACCTTGTCCATAAAAGGCACTCTCCAATAAGGAGAAGACATCTCCATATACTGTAAAGAGAGGTAGCCAAGTTTTTCCCTTGGTGGCCATGATCCCTCCTGGTCGAAGCTCGAATCTTCCGAAACAGCATCCCATGTCCTGCTAGAATTGTTGCTAAGGGATCGTGAGAGGTTATCACTCCAGCTATCGTCGCTCCAAGAATCGCTTTCACATTCTGCAATGTCACTATCATATCTTCGGTTTCTACAAAGAGATATCAAACAAAAATAGGTTACATCATGCAATGCAATGCAATAAAAACAAAATTGTATATCAAACACTTCCTTTATGCTCTATATCATTCTTCCCTCTCTAAATTTCAATGAATAACCATTTGTCAAAGAGAAACAGAGTTTTCAAACTTCAAAGTCAGTATGAAATGAAAATTGTTAACAGTATATACCTGGGAGGGGCAACAGGCCTGCTTGTGTAGATCTGAATTGCAGACAGATAAGGTACATAAAACTGTGTAGCAGTTTCTGAACCATTCAACTGCATCGGGATACCGGCGCCATATGCACTCCATTCGTCGAAACAATCCCACAGCTCACCGAGCGTGAAGTGTCGAATCATGTCTTCATCAGGTCGTTGCCACTGACTAGTGAGATCATGGAGGCGGCTCTACATGGAAAAGAAAGCTGATTGGTTTATTGAAAGTAAGATTGAAACACTTCACATTTTGAGCATCAAAGGGATGGTACGTAGAAATATCAGAAAAAAACGAGCAATGAGATAAAAACTTGAAGATCTAAAGTCAATCATTCCCATTTTTCACAAAAGAAGATCAAACAATTCTACCCTACTGGCTGCAGAAAAGATCTTCTATAGAATGTATATGACAGAATGAGGCCTGAAGTGAGAATTCTAAGTGGTTAGCACTTAACAACACAACAACCAATGCTTTCAAATCCTCGGCCTCTCATCATTTCAATGCAGAAAAGCCTTCATCTATACCATAGTTAACAGTCATCCTCAAAAGAGACAAAATGATTTAGAGAAATTGAGATGGCAAAGAGAAAACGAGTGGAGCCAAATGAGAACTAATAAAAAAAAAAAATTCAAGTTGGTTTATAGACTTTTTTTGGCGTTCAAATCTCCCTGCCCTTAGTCATACAATTTGGTAAAAAGATCCCACCGTATTCTATTCCCATTCTCTGAAATTCTGTCATATATAAAATTTTCAAAAGAAAAAAAAAAGATGCGAGTTATCAAATAAATTTAGTAAAAACATTTTTTTTGTATTAACAACAAAGTCAAATGATACAATTTGCTAATTGCTTATATTTTATCATATAAAAAAAACAATTTTTTCCGGCCACTAGATTTGGGCCTGGATTCTATTTGAATAATGATGTCTTGATTAACGTATAAAATGAACGGTTCTCAATCATTTTTTCACTAAAGTCTCATAGCTCAAGCAAGCTAATAATACATTTCAATTCGTTCTGTCTTTATCTGTCAATCGAATGGACAAAAAAACTTAAGCCAATCAATCTACCACGTGACGCCACAGGGGAGGGGAGGTAGGACCAAAATGGTTATTTTTTGAAAAATTCAGAAATCAAAACCAATATTTTCTAAAATTTAAAAACTAAAATAGAACGAAACTAAAAATTCATGAACCAAAATAAATATTTTAAAAATTCAGAAACTAAAATAGGAACAACTTAAGGTGTGTTTGAAAATGATTTTAGAACGGCTAGAATCACTTTTGTCGTGACAAAATTAATTACCTAAATTGGGGTATGACATAAGTGATTTTGAACATTTTAAAATCACTCTCAAACACACTCTTAAAAGTTCAAATACCAAAATATGATTTAAGCCTCAATTGTTAGATTTTTAATTTTAATAATATTATTAATGTGGCCTATGTACATTTATTTCAATAATGTTGTAGGCCAACGTTGGTGGGTCAATTAGTTAAAAGGTAATTTCCCTAATTTACACTTTTGATGAAAGGTGTATACATAAAGATAAAATTCTAGGGATTGATTCTCTCTCTACCTAAAAAAATGTAGCATTTTCTTTCCATCAAGAGAGACTAATAAAGAATTTACATAAATAAAATGGACAAAAAAACTTACGCCAATCAACGTACTACGCCGGGGAGGGGGTGGACATTTTGAAAGATGAGACATTTGGAAAACACATCATGTGTCGTATCTATTTAATTTGGGGACCGTCTTTTTGGACACGTTGCTTTAAGGCACTCTTGTAGGGTAGTTCTAGAATTTTTCTTTTAAAAGGATTTATTTTTGTTTCTTAAGCAAATGACAAAAATAGGAAATTTTGGAGATAAGATGAGGGGGCCCGAGATCGACCGTACAATAAAATTGATAATTTTTGTCATTAATTTCAAAACAATTGTGTTTTAAAAAGTTGGTTAATAAAACTATATTAGTCCTAGAGTTAACCCCACTCTTGAACGTTCATTTCCACACGGCACACACACACGCGAAAAAAATAAATTGTAAAATTAACATTGTACATGTAATAATTAGTAATTAGTAAGGAAAAAACAAAAAAGTGGGTGTATTCAGAGTATATCCGCAGCATATTAGAGCAATCACCGTGATAATGGGCCCAGAAGGATATCGACATCGGCCCATTACAGGGCCCACTACACTGAAAACGGGGCAAAGAGATGACTCAGCGAGTTAAAGAAATTAGAAATCTATCCGCCACGTTTTGTATTATTCCCGATTAATCCATTCCGGGGCTTTTTTTTTTTTTTTCTTTTTTTCTCCTCCAGATAATAATATAAATATAATAACTATCTGTCAATTCAAAAATGGCAAGAAAATTAATTTCTCTTTTGACAAAGGAAATGGCAAGAAAGTAAAGGGTTACCTACTTTTTAAACTCCTTTCCATAGTTTACTAATTACTTTCCTTTTTTATAAGAAGATATTCGAAATCTAACCGTGGGGAAATCGAAAACTATGTTGGTGGTGGATAAATGAGGGGGGAAAAAATTAAACAGTGGAATTTTCGATTTATAAAACATTTAGAATTATTGGATAAAAACAAAAAAAGGATTGTTGAGAATTGGATTACGACTGTGGTGGAAAATAAATTAAAAATTCTTCCGATGCATCACATGGAATTTTTCAGAGGCAAAGTGCAAAAATAAATAAAAATTGTGGTGGGGAAAATGTAAGATTTATAGACTAAAATAAAGAATAATAAAATAACAAAATAATAAAATGGAAGAAGAAAATTGAGAATTTTTTTTTTCCTTACCCGAGGAAGAGTTCGCCAAGGAACGCAAGGCGTTACGCATTGAAGAAACCGCTCCAAATTGGAGCAAGGTTTTTGGTTGGAGAAACTAAACGACGACGTTAGAGACATCGATTTCACTTTCTTCTCCGATTGCTTGCTTCCGATCGAAAATTTCGGCTAGGTTTTTTTCCAAGAATGTGAGTTCCGGCGGTCTCTGGTTCGACGAATATAGGATTTAATATATGGAAGAAGGAAGCTCCTGCTCGGCCAATCCAGCCAGTGAAAAAGGAAAGAAAATAACAGAAAAGAAATTGAGAAGAAGAAAAGAAGGAAAAGCGAATTCAGCGGCACACTCGAAGAATTGATTGCAGAGAATGACATGTGGATGTAAAAGGAAAGGAAAAAACAGAGAGAGAAGAAGAAGAAAACATACTCTTCAGCACTTAATTAGCAATTCTTCAGCCATTTCTCGAAATGGTGAAAGAAGCCATTAAAGTCGAAAGAGGAAGTAGAAGAGAAAGCAAAAAGGCCGATCCAGAAGACGAAGTACGGGAAGAAGATGACGAGGAATTGAGGATAACGCTGGATTTTGAGCAAAGATTTTGACTTAAAAAAAAAAAAGAAAAAGAAAATATAATGTGAACTGAAAAGGGAGTAGAGAAAGAGAGAGAAACAGAAAGGGCATCACAGATTCATTGCATTATTTTAATCAGTTTATTACAAATTACAATTAATTGAAGTAATTGGGTGAAGGAAATGAAACTGATTCCTTCGCTCTGCCAATAAATAATTCCCCGAAGATAAAGACGAAAGCATTAAATAAAATAAGTACGATGGTTTGAGGAAGAAATTGACCACGATAATGAGATTATTTAGAGAAATATATCAATCTTTTTTTTAGTACGAGAAATTTATCCATTTTAACCTTTGAAAGTATTACAGTGTTGAACTTAAATTTAAAAAGTTATTACAATCTTTATCACCAATTTTAAAAAAAAATTACAATTGTAAAACATATATTAAAATAACTGCTTAAAAAAAAGTCACCTCACTTAAGTCAAAATAAATTATAAAACATATATATTTTGTATTAAATTGATAGAATAGAGACATAAAAACAACATTAAAACTATTTCTTGTTATAATTAGTAAGTTAAATTATTTCATGGTTGATTAGGTGTATTAATCAAACATAAATTTATACAGAACTTGATTTTCATTAAATTAGTGAGTGTTTAAAGTTTTTTACATTTTTTTATTAAAATTAATGAGTAAATTATTAAAAATTAAATAGAGAGATTTTTTTTATAAAAGTAAATAAGGAAAAAAAAAATAGAGGCCCAACAACTCGAAGCCAAAGCAACAAAGAAAAACAAACTAACTAACAAAT
>JAOANK020000018.1:5331783-5342137 GCA_026257165.2 Telfairia occidentalis | reverse complement strand
CTGATTGTTTCTTTTCTATTTGCCTTTTTCAGTGTGAATCGAGTGACGATCCTTTAGACAGAATCAGCACGGCCGAAGCAATTCGAACTCTCGTCGACTTCTATCGTTCATCACAACACTGTTATGCAGCAAGAGAAAAAGTTGAGGAGATATCAACATTTGTAAGTCTTCTACTAGTCAGTTCAATTCACTGCCTAATTATTCCCATTTCATCAACCATTGCTTGGTTGAAATACGTCTGAAAATTTTCACCATGTTGCAGAAAGGAACCGTGTTAGATTCGGGAGGGAGTCAGGCTAGTTTTTTCATGCAGGCCTTTACATTGACGAAGCGTTCCTTCGTCAACATGTCGAGGGACTTCGGATATTATTGGCTCAGGCTTGTGATTTATGTTGTTGTAACAATCTGCATTGGAACCATCTATCTCAATGTTGGGACAGGCTATAACTCCATTCTGGTACTTGATTTTGTTTTCTCAGTCATGTTTTCTTTTTCTTTTCAACCTTATAATCCTATTTTTGCTTAAAAGAGACAGGAATTCCCTGTAATATAAAATATGCTTCTTAAGATGATTGTAAGATGCACAAGATTGATTATTCTATTAAACGGACTAAGTTTATTGTTTAATACTGGCAAGTTCATGTTTGTTAATCTTCAATATGGTGTAGGCAAGGGGTTCTTGTGCATCTTTCGTCTTTGGTTTCGTTACATTCATGTCAATCGGAGGCTTTCCGTCGTTTGCAGAGGATATGAAGGTAAATCTCATCGTTAAATGCTATAGAAATTCTGCAGCATCTTGATGAAGAGAGAGTGATTGAAATTTTCGGTCATGAGCTTTTTTCTTCCAGGTTTTTCATAGGGAGAGATTGAACGGTCACTATGGTGTCGGTTCATTTGTCATCAGTAACACAATCTCAGCAATGCCGTTCCTTATTCTCATCACCTTCCTTTCTGGAACTATATGTTACTTCATGGTTCGCCTTCATCCAGGCTTCGAGCATTACGTGTTCTTCGTGCTGTGCCTTTATGCAAGTGTAACTGTAGTCGAAAGCTTGATGATGGCGATTGCCAGTGTTGTCCCCAACTTCCTTATGGGCATTATCATTGGTGCTGGAATTCAGGTGTTTATCTTCTCAATCAATTAGTATAAGCACGATTCGATTCGATTCGCTCTTCTAGATTAACGGGTTGCTTTGCGTTAATCGTTTTTCAAACACAGAAGAATATACGAAAAGTTGTGTTATGTGAAAATTTCGTTTTCTTCTTCTTATGTTTTTTTTGTATACTATGGTGGCAGGGTATTTTCATGCTAGTTTCTGGATACTTTAGGCTACCGAACGACATTCCAAAGCCTTTCTGGCGCTATCCGATGTCGTATATCAGCTTCCATTTCTGGGCTTTGCAGGTAGAACAGTAAACGAACACATTAATGATCAATAATGTGTTGTTTTGGAATATGGCTTCATGATTGATATAAACATGATGCATTTTCAGGGTCAATACCAGAATGATCTACTAGGCTTGCAGTTCGATAACCAGTCGCCAATGCTTCCAAAGTTACCGGGCGAGTACCTCTTACGAGTGGTGTTTCAGATCGACTTGAACCGATCGAAATGGGTGAACCTCAGTGTCCTTTTCAGCATGATCGTAATCTATCGTCTCATCTTCATCATCACAATCAAGATTAACGAAGACGTGACTCCCTGGATCAGAGGTTACATAGCAAGGAGAAGAATGCAGCAGAAAAATGGAACCGTAAACACGACCATCGCCCCGGATGGTCTCACTCAGTCCCCTTCCTTGAGGAGTTTCGTCGCCAACCGTACAATGAGAACCGGTCGGAGGTAAAGGCGCGCACGAATACGTAATGAGTTCAATTTCATGTTAATATGACAAGAGTTTGCCCGGTTTAGTGCAGTTTGCTGTTACATTAAAGAAGTTTAATGTTAGGATTTGAAGTCACAGCGAGACTATTGGTTTTTATATAGTGTTTTAGTATAACTTGTAAGCCAGCCAATGTTACTTCAGTTCAAAGCTCAACAGAACCACCCAGTTGGAGGTGGTTAGCCGCCGGCCGGCTGCCTCCCTCCGGAACTATTATTATTATTAGTAATCTTAATATGTAATTAACAAATTTTATAGTCCTCGGGTCAAGATGTTGGTCAACTCGAATATGCAGACCCTGAAGACAGAAATGCGATTGGGTTGCAACGAACTCAACTGTTTTCCTCCAATTATTTAAAATCAACTCAAAATTATTAATTTTGTGTCTGATTTCTGATTAAATTAATTAATATATCAGCATATTCGAAATGTGGCCTTTTATTTATCATTATCATAGCAAATCGCATACAAAAATTTCAAATAATTCTATTTTAAAAATATTATTTTTGTTGTTTTAAAACCGGCAACTTCTTTTAAAGAGCTCACGTAAATTTTATAAATCAGCTTTAAACTTTTTTTTTAAGAGTAATATTACAGGTCAGATTTTCAATCTACAAGGGAGGTTATTAAATTGAGCGATTTAGATGGGAAGAAAATGACTCAAATAAATGTCAAAGACTTTTTTATTTTCTTTTTTGTGAATTGATAAAAACATAAATAACAATTGACTTTGTATGAAAGGGGCTTCATACCATAAAAATACTCAATGTTATTTCTCATTCTACTACGTGACGGGCCGATTCTTATATTATTCATTTTATATTGAATTCCCAGTTATATTCTCAACATGTGTTGTTCTACTAAGTGATAGGATATGAATAATTAAATAGTCGACGCATTTTTTTATTTATATTTTGAAGTATCTATATTCTATACATTTTATGTTGTAATATTAATGTAGATTAGAGACAATTTCTCAATTATACATCCTAAAAAGGAAAAACAAAACTCATTTACGGTTTACATCTTTAAAAAAAAAAAAAAATTAAAATGTCAATGTACTAAAAAAAAAAAAAATCAAAGCATCAATAATGTTTTTTTAGTTCAACGTGGGTGGAGACTCAAATCTTAAATCTTTTGATCGAGAGTATGTCTTAACTAGTTGAGCTTAAGTTAATAACTAATCCATTTTCCTAGTCAATATATTCAAATTCTCATACCATTAATAATATTATAATTAAATAAACATCAAACTTAAATTAGTATAAAAGTATGTATATATATAATTAAACGATGATGAGACAAACCAATCAATAAACTTCTTTGTTTAAAGTTGAAATTAACATTAAAAAAAAAGTTACAATTTCTTTTTTGAGAATTAAAAAAAATGTTGACCTTCCAATACATAAATTTATTGCTGAGACTTTTAATGTTGTTTTGTCACTTTGTGAGAATGGCTTCTTCTCTATTTAATTTGTTTATAGTTTTTTTTTTCCCTTTTACGTGGATATTTTTTTATATAGTTTTTTATCATTAAATTTTTCCTTTTTTTGTTTGTTGGAATTTTAGTCTTGGAGATTATTGAAAACTAATTGAACATCAAATCACAAATTGCTTGGTCCAACACAAATTCTTCTAAAATAGTTCCACAATAATTTGACACTCATACATATTTTCACAACTTTTATACAAAAAAAAAGGAAAAAAAAAATCTGAAATAATAGGGGATTTCAAACCACAAATTAGGACTTCACAATTCAAGATGTTTCTAATCGTTAGAAAAAATGACAGAGCTACTTCTTACAACTCCTTCTAATTGAAATATGTTTTACAAAACGAGACTAAATAATGTAGATGGATCAGTGCAAGAGAATGCAACCCCGAGTATCGACGAGGCTATTTCCAACACCACAATATGCTTTGATAGCACAAGGGGAGTTTTGGCCTCTCTCAGTGCTGTAAAAACGAAGATAATCTTGATGATCAAATGGCTTAAATTGTTGTGGATGTTTTTCATCCACCAGCTCTTTAGGGATCTGAATAATCCCTTCGTTAAACGAAAACAATCCCACTGAATATCTCTCTTTCTTCCCACTCATAATCACTTTATGAGGTGGCGAATAAATCCTCCCATTGCTCCACGCCTGCGCCCGACAAAATAAAATTAAAAAAGGTAAGTGGATGAGTTACGGTAAATTTAATTTTAATTTAATTTTGAGAGAATTTGAAACTTACGAAGAAGGCATCTCCGGCCATGACTATAAAAGACGAGGTTGAAGATGAAGAATGGGGCTCGTATTCAAGCCATTTGTTGTCTTTGGTTTTGATTTGTAAGCCATTGACTTGATTTTGGTGAAGAATGGTGAGGAAGCTCTTGTCTGTGTGAGGAAATGCTCCCAAATTCATCTCGTTTTGTTGTGGGACTCTGTATTTGATCATTCTTAGAAGATATTTGGTGGATTCCATATGAGAATCCAAGTAATTTTTCACGCCATAGCTTTCAAACACCATGTTTTTCACTGTCCAATCCAATTCCGATACGAGTTTTGCATACGAGTTCACGTTGTCACTGCCATATGAAAATGGTTAGTTCCATTAAATTACTGATCAATCCAAAAACTTAAACTTACGGATGTTTGAATATTATTTAAGAAGAAAATAACATTACAGATGTTTAAATATACAATCTCTACTTGATACCATGTTAAATCACCCCTTAATCCAAAAGTTTAAGTTTGTGAACTACTGTAAATTTAATCTTATATCAATATACTTTAACAAATTTCATATACTGAAACATTTTTTTTTGGAAAAAACATGTTTCATTAACTACAAACGAGTATGTCTGAAGTAACATACAGACAAATAACATTTTTTTTTCAGTTCAATAACTAAAGAATTGAAAGATCAACTATCGACTTCTAGAATAATAGTAGGCGCTTAATTCCTATGCTCGAATTGGCCCTAGACGAAAAACTAACAAGTATTAAACCAATATGTTGTTTTGAGAGAGAGAGAGAGGAAGTTTACCAGAAAAGTTGGTTTCCATGAGAGGGCCACATGAGGTTTGAAAAAGCTTGAGTTTTGGAGAGAAGAATTGGGTCTTCAATGCCCATGCTTTCATGGATTGGCATTAGTGGGCTTTGGCCAAAGTAGCCATGATAGGGTTTTTCAGACACATTCTGAACCTTCCTCTCCAATGGAACTTCAAACAGCTCTTTTAACGACTCCAACATCTTACAACTCACAGCTTCCATGGAAACGCTGTCGTATAATGCTACAAAACACCCATATTCTTCCAATGCTTCTCGAACTTTCTCCCTCGTCGAAACCCACTTCCTCCTATTTCCACTCTTCAAATTCTCCTCTGACCAAAACTTCACCACTGGGAGCTGACCCGCCATTGTTGGATGAATTAAGAAAAATCTCTCAAAAATTCAAATTTTGATTTTTTTTTTTTTTTTTTGGTTGGGTTTTTTCAGTACTGATTCGATCTCTTGCAAATGTTTGGTTGTGGAAAAATATGGCACTGAGACACTCTTTTTATAGGCAAATAGAACTGATCAAAATTCAAAAACCAGACATTTTTTTTAATAAAAAAATTGAAGAGGGCATGCTGGTTTAGTGATTTGACTTTGATTAAAAATAATAATGAATTGCCGACCACGCATTTTTCAAACTTTTTCTAATCGAAACCTTTGTCAAACCAATAAATAAAGAGGAGTTTTGTTCTTCGCAAACCGTTTTTCAGCCGTCCTGTTTTGTTTTTAATTACAATTTTTATTCTTTTCAAATGCAACTTCCGAATTTAACCCACTTTTAATTCTTTCTTAAATCTTAATCCCCCACTTTGACTTTCTCTTTTAAGACAGTCTAAGATCGAATTTAGCCAATATTATGGGTGATTGGATTGGATTATAACTCTTTATCTCTTTAATTTTGCTTACTTTTTCTGTCGTTGTCTTTATCTTTTTAAGAATTTGTTTCTATTTTCAGTTTACTTTTCTTTTTTCACTTTCTTGATGGTTAGAAGTAGAAAAATTTCAATGATGTTAATGTTTTCAATGAAGTTTATACATAAAATTGGGTTGGAAAAAGTAATTTTTGGTCAGTTAGCACAAAAAAAATAAATGTTTTCTTCTATTTCATCGTTTAAAAAATTTTAATTACATATTTCACCTCTGAAGTATGTGTTTTAATTTAATCTTTATGAACACAATGTTGAAGTGATATATTCTATTATTAATTTGTTTATATGTTTGGCATATTATGCAAAATTGCCAATTTAGCTAAAATTATTTTAATGGATACATCACGTCAACTCTTCATTGATGAGGTTAATAACATAGATTGCATAGAAAATAAAATTCAACATTCAAAAATGTAATTAAAATATTGAAATAAATAGAAAAATGTTTAAACTTCATAGACTAAATTTGTAATTTAGTCTTATATTTTTACTTGGTCAATTTGAGGAGAAGGGTGGTTTAGAAAATTTGTATTTATATTTTTGATTTATGAATTTAGTTCAATAATTCAATTTTAATTTTAAAATTGTAGTTTCATCCATTTGAAAACGAGTATTAATTTTACATTGAAATCTCATTTTTATTATTCTTCTTCCCTTATTTATACTGAAACTAAATATGAATTTGGAGTAACGAATTAAAGTTTTAATTTCCTTTAAAATCTAAAAAAAAAAAAATTAAGAAGAAAAATACAAGGTTCACGGAATCGTATCTAATGAACATATTTTTTTCACCGACTGCAAGATTTTGAGGAAAAGTGGGTTGGCTTTCAATATAAGCTATGATGGACCGTGTTGGCTTCTAGAGCTGTTTGAAAATGCCAATTTTATTATGCCATTTTTTTTAATGTGAGGAAAAGTTGAATATTTATTTATTGACTTTTAAGGGAAATCTTAGCGATTGTTTTAATTCCTTATTCGCTTTATTAATCATTAATTATTTACCATACGATAGGTAGTAAATTCATGATTGACTTTACAGAGTTGTATATTTTTTTTAAGTACATGAAAGCAGAGGAAAACAAACGGAACTAAAAGAAATTTGGAGAATCAGTACATATTGCCTGATAAATTCAATGTGGGTAATTTTCCATCCAAATCTGTAAATGTTGATTTCGTCAAGTATGAATAGCCAATAAATTAGCTACTTCATTTTGTTGTTGTTTGGCCAATAGAACTCTCGCGATCTCGCCTCTTTTAATTTTTATTTTGATCTCATCTAAAATTAATTGGACTTCATTTTCAAAGCGATATTCATCCTGTATGAGTTTTCAGACTATTTGTGAGTCAATTTCGACCAAGAACGGTCTGATTCCTGTCTCAATGGCAAGGTGGACACCCTCCTGGATAGTCATCGCTTCTGCCAACTCGACCGATCCAGTTAGCGATTTTTCTTTCTCTGCTGTGAGCAAAACTTCTCCTTGTGCATCACAAACAGTCATCCCAAAACAAACTTGTCCATCTAGGCAAGCAGCATTGGAATTGAGTTTGTAGGTGGGTGGCGCTGGTGGTTGCCACTTCGACTCATCAGAGGCATTTCTTTGGTGAGAGAGTTGACTTGGTGAAGTCCGCCTATGTCCTTTTTTTTTCAATTTTCGACGTAAGTCAACGTGCTTTGGATTGGATCTCCTAAAATATGGTGGTTGCCACTCTACAGAGTTGTATAATATGCTTATTTTCTTTGCTTTGATTGATGGATATATTTACTATAGTTTTTTTCTTATACAAAGTTAGAGGTTAAAATTAAATATTTTGGATATTTGAGATATTAAAATAAAATATTTGAAAATTTAGAAGCTAAAATAAGATTTAAACTTTTAATTTTTTTTAGTCCATTATATATACACATACACAATCGTGTCTGTTCCTAATAAAATGGTTTGTTAAATTATAAATTTGGTCGCTATAATTTATGAGTAAAGTTTGAATTTAGTCCATATGATCTTAAAAATTTTAACTTAGTTCCTATAATTTAAGCTTATTTTCAATTTGGTTCATATGATTTGAATTTAGTTTGAATATTTTAGTTCCTACAGTTTCAAAAGTTGTAATTAAATCCGTATGGTTTAGTCAAATTTCAAAAATAGATCTTGCAGTAATTACATTGACATATTTTTTCTATTTTTGTATTTTTTTTTTATTTAGGTAACTATGTTAGTTTACTGTTAGGGTTTGGAGACTAAAGTTTACAAAAAAGTTTTTTCATGTGGATAAATAAATTTTATGAATGGGTTGTGACCAAAATTGAAACTAAATCCAAATAACAAGAATTAAATTCAAATTCTTAAATTTAAAGATTAATTTGAAATTAAGTTCAAATTATGAGAACCAAATTAAAAATTTTAAAATCATTCAGATTAAATTAAAACTTAAACCATATAAATCAAATTTATGATTTGACAATAGAGATTTGACTATTTTGCAAAAATAATAGAAAATATTATACAATAATACAAACGAACCGCTGCGTTTGTTGTTATTATATACTGAAAAGACTCCTAAAACCATAATATATATAAATATACTGAAAAGACACAGGCCTGGAATATTTTTGGAGGCGTTGAAGGGCACATTTATTAGGTAAAGGAAAATGTGGCAATATAGTTGAATTTTGCATGCAGACTTTATGAAATGGACTTTATACAAACAAATACTTGGAAGAGTGCGCTACAAATATTTTTTAGTGACAAAACCACACTATTTATATATATATATATATACACACATTTTTTTATTTCCAAACCGTTGTTATAAAAACCATTTTCAAAATATTGAAATATTTACGTCGTTTGATGGAAAAAGAGGGGATATTTGACCTCATCAAAAAAAAAGAGGGGATATTTGACATAATTTTTATATTAACTAAAATACTTATCTAATTTTTCTGAGTTTAATCAGACAGGTAAAGTGATTTTAGAAATTTTATAGCTCATGCCATAGCTTTCAGTTGCTAGAAAATAATCCTTTATTAATTTTTAGAACTTGTTTTATTCTGGTTTGGAATTATTTTTATAGAAATTAGTTATGTTAGACAAATTATTAGCGATATATGATAAGCTTTAATGAAAGAACAAGAACAAGTAGTAAATTTTTTAAGAGATGGATTAAATTATTGAAATTAATTAGGCTAAAATGTGTTATATATCTAAAAATATGATTTAAGGAAATTAATAATCTATAGGCCGTAAGATTTTAGGTTTGTTTTATTAATATGAGAAGCAAAAAAAACATCTTTGAACTCTCTTTAACTTTAGGATGAAAAGTTAGTTAAAAAAAAAAAAAAAACTTTAGGGTAAAAGGAGGGATAATTAAAATAAAAAATAACATTTTTTTTTGCTAAATTATACAAAATACTCTTGTACTGTACTTTATTTCAAAACTACCGTTATACTTTCAAAAGTTTCAATACTACTCTTCTCCTTTGATAAATATTTCAAAACTACCATTGAACTAAAATTATGTTAAAAACTTTATAGAAAAATGAGGAGGCTACCAATGAGTGTCTTATGTGGAAGCTGATGTGAAATCATTTAAAAATTGTGGCCAAAATGACGTCATTTTCAATCTTTTTATTATTAGGTTTCAATTTTTTTTAAAAATAAATCAATGGGTTTTAAACTCAACAAAAAGATTGAGACGATATCGTTTTGGCCTCAATTTGTAAATGATTCCCCGTCGGGTTCCACGTCGGACATCCATTGGCAGCCACCTCATTTTTATGTGAAGATTTTAATGGAATTTTGGTTCAAGGGTAATTTTAAAACGTTTAGCGAAGTTTAAGGTTAGTATTGAAATTTTTGAAAGTATAAAGGTATTTTGTATAATTTAGCATTTTTTTTAGTTCAACAACATGAGAGGTTGACGGATTTCAAACAATGACCTTTTGGTTAATAAAATATGTCTTTCATCATTTGAGTTATGCTCGATTTGACATTAGAATAGCATGTTATTAATAATGCAAATAAGTCTTTTTACAATTTTAAAAAGGAAAAAAAAACCTTAGATATATAAAAATATTATTATTATTATTATTATTATTGGTATAAAACTTTTTAATATAATTAAAAATAGTTTTTTATTTTTAACTGAACCATCATGGAGAGACTCATTTTCACAAACTAGTGTCTATTTTTTTTAATTGTCCAATTAATTATAAATGAAATGGTCCACGATTGCTTTATCAAGCTCTTAATTGAAATCAACATTGTCAAACATATAACCCAAGTACTCTTCTTCTTTTTAAATATCGATAGCATAACTTTATCACGCAGTTGTATTAAATAAAATTTGAAAATCACCTCATAATCTTTCCTTCTAAAATAATAATAATAACTAATGATAATAAAATTTTAGACTAAGGGGTAGGGCAATGCTTCAAAATTTGGACAAATTTATGTGTCAATTTCAAGATTTTCGAGAGAATTAAATGATCGGAGTATTATT
>JAOANK020000018.1:5302356-5321305 GCA_026257165.2 Telfairia occidentalis | reverse complement strand
TCAATAGAAAGTATTATTTCTAGTTTTAGAGTAGGCAGTCGTGTATTCAAACTTTAATAATATCAATTTCTTCTCCATTAATATTTGATACTATCTTGTATCAAAATCTATTGATATAAAAAATTATTCAATGAAACTATTCTCTCATAACGGTTGGATTAAGATTAAAAAATTTGCATGTCTCCTGATAATAATTAGATATAGATTTGAAAATAATTTTTATAGTTTCTCATTCATACATCTAACGTTGCAAAACTACTTGTCTTCTATAATAATTTTTCTACAGATAGAGGGGGATTAAAGCATCGGATCGTGTGTTTTAATTCTTTTTAGTAGTAACATCAACGGTCATCCGTAAGATTTTGTACTATAGTACTCTACGAGTGGGGAGAGATTAAATATCGCCTAACCTATCGGATTAGGTTACAACTTTAGGGTTTTGATTAAATTTGTTGAATAATCCTTGTGGGGTTTGAAATTGGCAGATGGTTTTCAGAACTTCGGTAGAGAAGATGTTCAGTGAAGATGCGAGCAAATTATCTGGGAGTATCCCTGGAAAGTTCACGAAGCTTCTTGGAGGTTTTCTGACATTGCCACTCAATATCCCCGGCACCACCTACCACAAATGCATGAAGGTCGACAGACACAAAAAAAAAAAAAAAAAATCACTCAATCCAAAAGTTTAAGTTAACGAATCGAATTATTGAATTGATTGATTTTTTTTTTTTTTTTTTTTGGATTATAAATTCAGGACATGAAGGAAATCCAGAAGAAGCTAAGAGAGATTTTGGAGGAAAGATTGGCTTCAGGTGGGGCTCATCATGAGGAAGATTTCTTAGGGCAAGCCATTAAAGATAAAGAATCAGAGAAGTTCATGTCAGAGGAATTCATCATCCAATTGTTGTTTTCCATTAGCTTTGCCAGTTTTGAGTCCATTTCCACCACTCTTACTTTGATTCTCAAGTTCCTCTCTGAAAACCCAGCAGTAACCAAAGAGTTGGAAGTAAGTGAAAAAAATCCCATTTCGTTTTTTGTTTTTCTCTCTCCGTAGAATTAGTGTTTTTAAGCTTAATTTTCAAAAATACAAAACAAAAAACGTATTCGTCATTTCAAACGGGGCCTTAAATTATTTATTTATTTACTTTTGCGTGTGAATGATTTTAATATATATATCTTGTTATGTTAAAGGCCGAGCACGAGGCAATTCGTAAAGCTAAAGCAGATCCAGATGGACCAATTACATGGGAAGAATACAAATCAATGACTTTTACACTTCAAGTAAATATATTATTCAATCTCTAATAATAATGAACATTATTTATCAACTTGCTCTCTATTTTCGGTCCCGTTTGACAAACATTTTTGTTTTCAGGTCATCTCTGAAACACTTAGGTTGGGGAGCGTCACACCAGCTCTGCTGAGAAAAACAAACAAAGAAATTCAAATCAAAGGTAAAAAATTATTATTATTATTATTATTATATGTGTTTTATTAGATGATGCTCTTATTTTCCTATTAATAATTAATTTACTAATAATTTGGATTCAATTAATTAGGGTATACAATTCCAGAAGGATGGACAGTAATGCTTGTTACCGCTTCTCGACATAGAGATCCAACAGTTTATAAAGACCCCAGTACCTTCAATCCATGGCGTTGGAAGGTACGCTCAAAATATGTTAAAATCTTGATATATATAAGATTAAATCTACACAATAAACTTTTGTATTGATATTCGTGATTTAACGAATAAAGAAAAAAAAATCTCTAAATAATGTATATGCTAATTATTATATGGATATATATTATAGGAATTGGATTCAATTACGATTCAAAAGAACTTCATGCCATTTGGGGGAGGTTTAAGGCATTGCGCTGGTGCTGAGTACTCCAAAGTCTACTTGTGCACCATCCTTCATATCCTTTTCACCAAATACAGGTGAGAAAATTTACTAGTAATTTAATACGGTATCAGAGTTTAATCGTAAAATATAATTATTTTTTTTAATTGTAATTGATATTAATTTTGGTAGATGGACCAAACTTAAGGGAGGAAAGATTGCAAGAGCTCATATATTGACGTTTGAAGATGGGCTACATGTGAAGTTCACTCCAAAGGAATGATTTAGAATGTGATGCTTACAAAAGGCGATGATATTATGTCTACTTGTATTTTTGCTCCAATAAAACCATGCTCTTCCAAATCTCCTTTAATTAAATGCCTTTTTGTCATCAATTTAATTAATTAAGAAGCTAGATTGGTTTTTCATTATGGGTCTTACATTTTAAATTTATTCAATTCTCTAATTAAAAAAAAGAGTTTTGGAAGTTCATCCCCTTCACGTATAGCTTAATTGGTTAAGACATATATATATATATATATATCTACCTGCCTATCTTGTTGAACTAATTAAAAAAAAGTATAGACTTTGATGTTTCGATTTAAAATTTTTAACATTTCACCGTATGATAACTAAAAGTTAAAATAAATGTTTTTCCATTTAGTTAATAATCAATTCAATTACATGTTAATGATTTATATTATTGTTTTTTGTTATGTTTTTTCTCATTTTATAAGGCAACAACAAAGTTTTGAATGACTTTATTGTTCTAAGGCTAAATTATAAGTTTAGTTCTTGAAGTTTTAGGGTTGTGTATTCTAATATGAGTTCTTAAACTTTAAAAAGTGTTTCATAGATCCTTAAAATTTAAAAGTGTAATTAATTTTAAAACTTTTAATTTTGTGTTTAATAGATCCTTAAAATATTTGAAATTTTAAAATTAAAAAAATTATTATACATATAAAATTGAATTTTGTGCCTAATCGAACCCTAGGGTACTTTTAATTGTATTGTATCTAATAAGTTACCTTTGTGAAATTTAAAAAAATGTCGATTAGGTCAAAGATTTATTAGTTGCAAAATTGAAACTTCAAAGACCGAAGGAAAGAGATGCAGTCTCTCCTTGGGTCTTTTGAAAGGAGAAGGCAAAAAGGAAAACGTCCTTTAGCACAAGTTTTTTTTTCTTCCTGAGCCAATCCTCTATATCTCAATCATGCCACCACGCTGTAGAATGGGAGTTCATGCGGAACTTTTTCTTTCTAGCGTAGCTACGGTGATACGTAACAAAATCTTACAATCGCATAATAGAAGGGCCGGAGTATAATGGCAAAAATATGAAAATTCTACTAGCGAACATAGTATATTGACTTTTCTTGACCATTATGATCATCATGTCCTAACACTATTCTAAGCTAGGTTACAGGGGCTCGAGATAACATATCTATATTAATATGTTTATACCCTGTGGCATCCATTAGGAGAGTATCATCAGACAAAATCCATATCATCACTAGTCTAGTATTGATCCAGTTTGCCAGGGTCCATTTACAAAGATGCGGGGAGGGGTTTTAGGTCTATTAACACAAAATTGTATGTTCAAAAACTTATTTAACACTTTTTAAAGGTTAAGAATACATTAGACATCAAGCTTGAAAATTTAGAGGCTAAATTTGTAATTTAACTTGTTCTTAATTAATTAATTTTTATGTGAAAAAACTTTCATTCTTTCTCCTCTGGGTGACACGTTAAATTGACTTTACTAGCTCTCGCTAACAAACTATGTGGCAGAACTTGGCCTCTCTGACATAATTATCCATATTTTATAGTGTGGAGTAAGATATCTAGATCTAGTAGAAATATATATATATTATATTTTAAATAAACAGAAATTAAAAAAGAGACAAAACATCCTTTATATTGAAGAAATTCAATTACAATAATGATTATTTTTGTTTAAAAAAAAATTCATTTGTTCTAGAGTATTCGAACCTATGACTTCTCGATCAGAAAGATATGTCTTTAATCAAAAGCTATATTCGTAGTTATTTACATACAGACGAGTGAAACTTTAAAAATGAGAGAGATATTATATTTAGCTTTCTCTTGAACTTGAGTAAAATCTGCAAATATTATTTTTCATGATTCGATTATTCATTAAGTTGAAAAAATTGTTCACTGTTTCTCACTTTGATTATGCATTTCACAGACATTACTAAAGTTGACCTAAAAACGTAAATTGATAGCTTATGAATATCTATATATCTGCCAGCATGAACATGTACACTGTTCATTATTTACCTTGATAATTTATTTATATTCTTAGCAATTTCTTTTACTTTAGATCTAAAAGTAAAGCATCAATATTTATTATGTTTAACGTTACAAAAGTTTAACCTAAAAACTTAAATTAATAGGGTTATGATACATTTGTCAACTTAATAAATATTAGTATTTTTCTTAAAAAGTTATAAGTTCGAATTTCTCATTTATATAAAAAGATTATGTTTTTAACGCATACCATTATTAAGGGAGAAAAGATTGTTGAAATAAGTTCCCCTAGAGAGGGACACTAGGGTTTACAAAAGCAAATGAAAGCAACTCCTGATCTTGCTCAAAAGAAGCAATTTCTTGTTCCTTCAAAGTGACCCAGGCTTCAATTCCTTGACCGTCTTTAGTGTCTGTGAGCACCACAAAATTCAAGAACATGATGCTCCCAATGCTGACCCAAGCCGGTTTTCCCCAACCGAAATCCAGATCGTACAACCCGAACCGGCTCCAGCTGCTGCTGATGTAGAACGCCACGTCATCTCTCATGAACAGAGACCCTGGTTGTTGAAGCCCTTCCATTATTTTCATGAACGCATCTTTCCCTTCGTACCTGAGTAATATAAGTTTTTGGGTTAGATTAGCGATTAATGGAAAAAAAATTAAATTAAAGTGTACATATAAAATTAAATTTGACCGTACTTATGTATTCCATTTTTGTTGAATTCTATAATTCCGTCTCTCAGTAGTTCGACGAGCCCCTGCAGATTTGTCTCCCCCGGCGGAGTTGGCTTGGCCACGAAGCTCCCGACGAGGTTTCCGATGGAATTTTCCGGCGACGGCGGGGTGAGTCTTCTGCGTAAATTTACGGTTTGGGACACGACGGACAGAGTGGGAGGGTTGGACGACGTCGTATTTGCTAGTGCTGCTTTCATTGCGCATTTCCATAGGAGGGCCGTTATGGCCTCCACGCGCGTGGGGTTCGGCACGCTTTCACTCGCGGCCTCGGATTTTAGAGCCGCGATTTTGGGACCTTCGAACACTAATCTCCGACTTGCGCATTTCACCTTGGCTCCTAAGTCGATTGGAGGCACTGCGATTGGGATTCCCTCCGGCGGTGGTAGAAGAGATGCTTGTAGAAACTCTGCCTCCGCCTCCGCCGAGTCGGAGCCGAGCGCCGCAGCGGACCAGCTTTTTAAAATCACGCTCACGGAAGATGCGTCCACAAGCTTGTGGGAGAAGCTTATGCCCATTGCCATTCCTCCGCATTCAAATAATGTCACCTGATTCATCAATTTAATTTAATTCCAAATTTGCTTCTTATTCTTTTAAATTTTACTATTGAACTTCTAATTGAAGGTACCTTAACTAGAAACATGCGCCCGTCGGCTGCACCCTCGGCGGCTTCAGTCTTGACGGGCAGGAAAGGAGTGAGCAGCTCCGGCGTGGGGTGTTTGAGAAAATCGGAGAGAACGCAGTTGGCTCGAGCTTCAACATACTCAGCGCCGTCGTCGTTACAGTCGATGTAGCTGTTTTCTCTGGGGCGGCCGGCGAGTGGGTAAAATCGACTCAACGTCTCCGAAAGAGACTGCTTCAGGCGGCCTGATCTTTCTTCGAAAGACGGAAGCGCGGCGGAGTTGGCGAAGAAGAGGATCACGGGGACGTAACCTGCGGTGGCGAGCTGATCGAGCAAAGAGATGTTGAAACGGTGGAGGTCGGGAGGAGTTGGGGAAGAAGGCTTGATAATTTCTTTGCTCACAATTTCCACTTCCATTGTCGTCTTCTTCAAGTTCTCTCTGTCAATCGGAACGGAATGGACGGAATTATATAAGTGAGCGAATAGATGATGAAGAATCATGATATGTGTTAATCTCTAACGACCCTCTCGTTTTGGCATGAATCACGTGAACTTTTTTTCTTCCTTTTTTAACTATTGAGATTATTATTATTATTTTTTAAATTCAACAATATTTGAACCTACAACCTCTGTGCTAGGATTAGGAGTCAAACTAAACCAATCTCAACTAATTATCTCTTTATCAAGAGGTTATTCGTTCGAATCTCCATATTCCACATATTGATGAAGCCAAAAAAAAAAAAAATCTTTATGCTAGTAATAAACGTATGGCTAAGTCAGAGGCATAATTAAAATCGGTAGGTACAATGGGACACTTCCATATTTTCAAAACCAATTATATGATTTTGTCTCACTTGTATATCATGGACCTTCTTGTTTGTCTATTCAATGTGGGAGGTCGCCATTTCCAATCGTCTTAATTCCCTAAAATTAAGAATCGCCAAGTCTCTCCTCAAATAGTTATGTGTTTCACTCCTATATTCATATCAATTTCTTTAGAGTACTCTATATGTTAAATAGAGCTCTATCATTAACGTCTATGTGATTTCATCGCATCATGGCTCACTACTTTTCACTTGTTTGACATCGGCAGAGGATTTTATCAATATGGCTAAGTTAGAGACATTTGATATCACTTATTTGGGACAATTGACACCTTCACTTCTCCACAAGTCCATGTTGAGCATAGTCTTGGTTTTATCCAAAAGATCATCACACCCATATCAATCTTGAGATATCGTCTCTCACCTATATATCATAGATCTTTTCTTTTTTTACCCAATTTGAGATATTTTGGGTCGACATTTTAATAAATAAATAAATAACTACCCCAAAGTTTAATGATATTTTCTATAATTTAACCTAATTATTTTATCATAACTTTCATTTATCGTTCTCACATCAACTTAGAGTTTAATTTTTTTTTCTCCAAGGTTCATTTTCAATATACAAATACTTTAGTGCATCATGCATGTGTGTGTTCTTTAAGTAATTATTTGTCATAGCTTCCATTTGTCTCCTGTATTTTAACCCTTTTCTCTAAGTTTACTTTCATTTCATTTGTTTTCTATATTTCTCATAGTCACATCAACTAGTATTTCAATCCTTTGTTTTAAAAGTTCACTTTCAAGACTTTTCCTATAGTATATCATGTACATTTTTAATTCCATTATATACTATGAATGACTGCTTTTATGAAAAAAAAAAAAAAAAAAAAGGGACACTTTTGATATACCTTTAAATACATTATTTGCAAATGATAGTCTGTTATGGAAGGCAATGCGTGTTTTATCATTGAGATATGCTCGAATTGGGTGTTAGAATGACTTCTAGTATTATGCACAATTATTTTGTTTTATATTATATATTTGATATATGCAATTTAATGTTATTTTACATCGTCATATCCAACTAAGTATTAAAAAAATACTTTCAATTCGAACATAACTCAGTGGATAAAAGCATGTACTACCATCGCAGAGGTCGATGTTCGATCCCCCATCCGTTGAACTCAAAAGAAAAGTATTAAAAAAATCTCAGGGCCACTTTCGTTATTATGTTGCTATAATCCTCTAATTTAACGAATTCCGCATATTCAAGAATTGAGTTGGGCCCATTCACGAGGAGCCCAAATTTAATTGAAAAACCCCAATAGTCGAGTTGGATCCATCCACCACAAGGAGCCCAAATTCAATTCGAAAAGCCCAATCAAATAGCAGTTTGGTTTTCTTCGTCGGCCGTCGTCGATTCATAATCCGCGGCCGAAATTAAATGTAGAATTTCACCGCTACGTCGACATGAGCAGCATTGACAAGTGACAACACAAGGCGAGGGCAAATTTCGATATCCCAGTCGAAACGAAGCACTGAAAATGGAAGAGGATCCCAATTCCGTCACTCAAACCCGTCGTTCTTCGCTTAAAATCCATCCTCGTTACAACAATTGTCAGTCATGGAAGCAAAAGGTGGATTTTCTCTTCTTCTCGATGTCTCTTGTTTTTTTTTTTTTTTGGCGGGTTTTGATATGAATATTGATAATAATTGTAATATATTCGTTTATTGGTTCGAAATTGAAAATTTTACTGGTTATAGCTGAGGGAGAATTGTTGCAAGAGGGTCAGAGAAGGAAGAAGCCGCTTGCTCTGGAAGATGAGGTTGCCCACGTCCTCCCCCACTTATTCCCACTCTGTCAATAATCGACAGCAGGTCAGTTTTGTCAATTGCAATTCATTTTGACAATTAGTTGTTGGGTTTGTGAAGAATGACATGAATGTTGTTATATGTTGCTCTCGTTTGTTCTTTTTTTCTTCTTCTTGAATATTAAGATTTAGACTTCTTTTTCTTTGTTGCATATACCTTATCATCCCTAAGTTATGCAATTCATATATTTTCATATGGATTTTCTTTTTCTTTTTTCTGTTGGTTGTAGGATTTTATCAAATCTGCTTTTCAAGACATCGTTTCTGATGAGCTGAAAAAGATTAAAGACCAATCTTTGGATGACTATAACAAGAATTTAGCCTCTGCCCCGGAGTCTGATGATGTTCTTTGGGAATATGAGGGGCTTCAGGATGCTTATGATGGTGAAGGTGAAGAAATATTGTTGGAAATGCAAAGGATTTTTTATGAGGATCTAAATGTCGATCTGAGACAAAGAGGTGATTTCGCTGATGCAGTTTTATTTTACAAAGTTCATCGCCTTCATCGATCGTCTCTAAGTTGTTGAGAATTTTCTGATTTTGAACTGAAACATATCATCCTCCTACCATAACTGGGAAAAAAATGTTATATCAATGAATACGCTGCTTCCAAGGAATAAACGATTTGTTAGGCTTCATGGAAACTCAATTCCATCCCTTCTGTTTCGTCATAGTTATTAATTGGGCTTGATTTGAACTGGTGTTATTTGTTTTATGTAACTGCAAGGTTTCTTTATAATATATATGGATATCGATCTTCATTGTTTATATTGAAGTTGTTAAAATCACTATTTTGAGTAGGATGTTTACTCAGCTCTTTGCAGAATCAGAAGGCCCTATTAAAACATGGGAGGATGAAGAAGACGAGTTCTTGGCCCGTGCAGTTTATGAACAGATGCAACTTAACAGTGAGAAGGTTGGTACTCATCTCAAGGGTTTGTATACTTATATGCATTAAAATTACATCATGTGTGTGAAACCAACTAAAGCTGAGAATCTTATATGTTATCTACAAGACGAATTAACTTGAAATTTTGGATGCCTTTTTGCGTTTTTGAAACCGCATCCTCGATCGTGAAACCTTCTTGGCATAATCAATCATAAGCGAACAATTCTCTTAAACTATTAGGACTGTTTTGCTAGCTAGGTTTTTGAGAAGTTCTGGTGTCCTATCTGTAAACAAGGAGAGTTGAAAGAGAACAACCACTCCATACACTGCACTCACTGTGGACTTCAGCTTAATAAAGGCAATGAGGTTTCCCACTAATTTGATCTTAATCCCATCATTTATGTGTAGGTCCTTATTAGGATATTAGATGGTTACCATTACTGGACAATATTTATGGCTGTGTTTCAGGTTACTCTGGAGCTCCTCCGTTCTCGATTGGCCGATGTGCATGCTGAACATCTCGATCGGGGTTGCAGATTGAAGCCTATGTTTTGTGTTGAGAGTAGATTTGACATTACTGCATTATACATCTCTTGTGAAGGTTGCAGTACATTTGAGGTTGTAATATAGGCATGTTAAGAATCAGGTGTCTCAAGTTTTGTGGTTTTAATTATTTTTGTTAAATATGACTGAAAGATGACAATTTGTTTGCAAGATTGAGCAATCTGTACATGCTTATTAGGGTCTGCTGCTTGTCAATTGTCAACAAAAAGGGGCATTTCTCCTAATCTATTGATGTTTTGTGGTTAAGTGAAATAGACAAGTATAGGGTCCTTACAAAGGAAAAAAAATCTTTTTAGTTTTATTTTGCTAGAAAATCAGATTGTCTATCAACAATTTTCTCATAACTTTTATAAAACATCGATATTGATATTGGTTACTTAGGTTTACTATCGTTACGAAAGTTGATGGCTCGATATTTCAGTATTGTCATTGTTGAATTAAAAAAAAAAGGCTTAGATTTATGAATATATCGATGTCCATATTGATATCTAACAATTTGACTTATTTTATCATTAGTCAACTAACAGTTAAATGAGTTAAGGACCATGTATTGGATTTTAAGGACTATATGTATTTTGCTCCTATTTTATTTTATTAGTTTAAATATCAATTTGACATTAATAGTTTAATTTAAAATTTTAAATCATGATAAATTATATTCTTCACAACTTTCAATAATTATCTAAACAAAAATTATAATAAATGAAATAAAATTAAAATAGTTATTCTAATTTTATCCCAAGTAAAAAAGACATTTTTAATAATAATAATGAAAAGAACAACGTTAATTTAAATTTAGGAAAACCCACAACGATATTAAATTTATTTGAACTGCTTTCAAAAAATATATATAAATTTATTTGAACTCAATTAAAACAAATAAGCATTAAACCTAATTCAAGTTCTTAGTCTCATCCATCTACTTTACTTGATACCCTTTTGCGAGACCCACAAAAAAAAAATGGAAAAAAAAAAGTAGGAAAAAGAAAAACAATATTTGACCGTATATTGGTGTGTCATCTTTATATTTTTTACAAAAAGATATTTGTTACATATCAATGTGTGCTTCCTACATACCATTATTAAAAATTTGACAACCTTACTTTTTGTTTTTTAAGAATTTTTTTTCTTTTCTACATTCATCTTTCCTAATTGTCAAAAACATAATAGCACATCGATTTGTAGGCAAGAATTTTCTTTTTGACAATTAAAAGGGACGAGTGATGCATAAAAAGAAAAAATTTTAATAGTAACGTGTGGAAAGATACTTACATGGTCTGTAGAAATATTTTTTTGACTTGTTGATTGAAAAGTTATATTTTAATAATTGAACTATGCTTGATTTGACATTGGTCGTTGTTAGAAGTATTAATTTTATGTCATCAAGAAAGAAAAAGCCATGGAACCCAACAAAAGGAGAGAGCGATGAAAACGAATTCTCTCACTTATTGACCTATAAAGTTAGTAGAGAAATAAATAGAATCATGGCAAGAAAGAAACTCGAGTGTATCCCATCAAAAATAAATCTTAAATTTGCAATGAATATTCAATCCAATGAACATGATGATGTAAAAAAAAAAAAAAAAACCCTCCAAAAGGCTTCCAATCAAATCCAACCATATGCAAATTAAAAAGTTCTCTCTCTTCCCCTCTTAATAACATTTCAACATAGGGCTAAAATATAGTTGTCCCTCATAATCATGAGATGTACATCGCAAATATAAATTAAATGACTACATTTTTTGTTTAGTTCAACATGTAAAGTTGAGATATTTAAACTCATGACATTTTGATCAGAAAGATATGTCTTGACCAACTAAGATACGTTGGGTTAGCATACCACATTTATAATATGCAAATTGTGTAATATGCATAATGATTTTGGGGGGAGGGATTAAAATGGGCAAAAGGGTTTTTCTAAATCATCTCTATGAGAGGGAATTGTAAAATGTCTCAACCTCCCAACCTGTTTCTTGAAATAAGCCTTACACAGAAACTCCATTGAAAACCTATCTTCCACTTCTCTATTCACATCATGAACAAACACGTCTGTAAATCCCCCATCCTCCCTCTTCCTCCCCATCATCCCCGCCGTGTATATCGCCGCCATCCTCCCCGGCGCCTCCTCGTAGAACCCCGTCGGCGCGTCCACCATTATCAAGTCCCACGTCACCTCGTACACCTCCTCCGGCAGCCCCTTCAGCGCCAGCTGGCACACCGAATACTTCGGGTCCACCACCGCCGTGCACTCCGGCCCCTTTCCGACCTCCATCAGCCCCTCCGCCTCCCCCACTCTGGTCTCGTAACGCACGTGGTACGACTCCAGCATCGGAAACCGCCGCCGTATCTGCTGCACCCACGACTCGTCCTCTTCGAGAAACACCGTCCGGCCGCCGTGGTTGAGGGCGGCCCACAGGAGGCTGTCGTGGCCGAGGCCGAAGACGAGAAAGTTGCAGGGGGACCGGCCGTCGAGAACTCCCGCGGCGACGGAAATTTCGTTCAGAGTTTGTTGTGGGGTTATGGTGGAGGTGGAGTAGTGGAGCAGCGCGTGGGATAGAGAGCGTGGGATTTTGTTGCAGCAAGAATCACTCCCATTGCCATTCGCATGCGTTGGTGGGGACCACTTTTTCGTTAGTGGAAGTGGGTTTTGATTCTGTGCGAGCGAGCCCACCAAATCAAGTTTTATGAGAAAAATGAGGGAAAATGCTAGGAATAATGATAATACGGCTAAAAGGAGAGTCGTTTTGAGGTTCACAATTTGATGAACGCCAACAATAGGGTGTGTTTTACTTTTAGGAGCCCTCATTTTTCCCTTTTTTTGGCTTCGATTTTGGGATTTGGAAATGAAGATTATTATAAAGAGTTTGTGATTTATAATATGTTATATCACAAATTCACAATCACATTTTTGGACTGAATATAGCTTAGAATGTAAGAGAGATCATATACAGGTGAGATTATGGTTGGGGATTGTGACACGAAATCAGCTAATATTTTGAATGAAGCAACCAAAATCATATAATATAAGTAAATAACTTATGCTATCTGCAGCCTGCAAGGTGTGGTTGGTGTGGAGTTTCCATCATCAGTTTTTTAAAATTTATTTTTTTCATTGTTTTGGTAATTGGATATGTTTGGATCTTCCAAATGTGGTTAATTAATTTATTGCTTAATTTGGTTCATCTTTATATCGGTTTTATCTACGTAGAAATGAGATGTTATATCACACTATTAAGGAATAGGACTTGATTTATGAGTTTTATGACAAATTATAAGAAATAATACATAGTTTGTTGTAGTATGAAGTGTACTTAAGATGAAAATTAAAGGCCTACATTGGGCATGAGATAGACGAGAGAGCTAACGTTGTACCACATGCATGAAGAATGGCCCAAATTGATCAAAATAATTGTGAATGAATATCATCATTATTTGTATTAAAAAGTTGGATTTAAATCTTTATTTTTCACAATTATTGGAGTTGGTGGCAAAATCCATATCAATTATGAATTTGATTTGAGTGGAGGAATTAAAGTACTCTACCTATAAAATTGAGACGATGTTGCTAAGTCATGTTCAAATTAAGATTTTTGGATAATCTAAGTCTTGGATTTTCGAATTTCTTCTGGGTCAAGTTCTAAGAGGATTAAACTTTTTCATCCTCCTCTTGCTATGCTCTACACAGCTTGAGTAAGTGGAAGGTTTGTCCTACTAAGCCATGCTTTTCTTGGACCTAGGCTTGACTCGCTCAACACACGGATTGAGTCTTGATTGGGCTTGGCTTGGCCCATATCGACCAAGCCTCCGATCCTTTGACCATAGCTCAACTGATCCTAAGCCATATACGTCGAGTCTTGTGAGCTATGGCTCGACCCACATGAGTTGAGCCTTTCTCAAAGCCCACTTGATCCCAGGGCTTAGCATTTTTTAGGTTTGGCATGTGCTCATAACAATGCTTATTTCATTGCTTAGATTTTACAATAATTTTTCTTTTTGTTAAATGATGAATGAAAATTAACAACTAAAATTAATTGTTATGTAAATGTTAGGAAGTAAAATAAAAAAAATTGTAAATTGAGGGACTAAAGCACATTATTTCAAAATATATGGATCAAAATAAATTAAATATTAAAGTTTTGGAGCCATTTAAAAAGTACAAACATATGAAAGAAAATGAGTGGGGCAAAACTCACCCAACGCCTATTGTGGGCTATGTTTCACGTTATTTTTTAAATAAATACTTTTGCTCAAGCAGTTCAATTTTTTCCTTGGGCTACGCTCAATTTGGCCAAGAAGTTCAATTTCTTGTATGTAATCAATTTCAAACAAAATATTACAGCGTAACAAATAAAATTTTATTTAAAAATGAAAGCCTATCAATTTTCATTTTTATTCATTTATAGATTGAATTTTGGAATTATAAAATAAACGCATGCTATTTTGATTCTAAATTCTAAATCAAAATGATTTTATCATTGTCAATCTGAACATAACTAAATAGATAAGATATTTACTGTCAGCGCAAAAATCGATAGTTTGACTTTTAATTCCACAATTGTTGAACTTAAAAAAATATATATCTTTAAGTACTATCATCATTCTAGAACCTTATTGAATTTTGATATTAAAAAAAATATATGACTTTTGTTGGTATATGAACCACAACTCTAAAAAATTGGAATGAACTTTGAAGAAAAATCTTAGCTTTCTTGGACTATATATTCAGGGATTATTAGGAGGCAGGAGGATTAATCCATCGCTTATTAGGAGACAGCTAAATTATGACGGCTTTATTGAATAATTTTTTCTTATAGTGAAAATATTGGTGAATTATTGACAATATTGTTAATGTAAATTATCTAATTTTAAACCTAAATAAATAAATAGATAGTTTTTTTTAAATAACAAAGTCACACTATGTCAATTAATACGGTAAATTAATCGAATTACCAACTTTACCAATGGTAGTAAATTGATTCCTCTTGTTCTCTTATGCTCTGATTTGGCACATCATTATTAATAACCCACAATCTCTTGGTTAAAGAGATTCTTCTTTTATTTATTGAATGTACGAATCATTTTCATTCAGTTATACAATAATGTAATATTCGTAAACTAATAAAATTAATACTAAGTACGCTGCCATAACTTTTAACAAATATAATAATAAATTATTAATTAATGTCAAGTATTGTAAGGCTCTACCAAATAAAATTTATTTATTCCCACATGATTTTGAATCAAACAGTTCATTAAGTAACATTTTGTCATATTGTCAATTTCAGCATAGTTCAATTGATTAATATATATGTTAAATCGAGCATAGCTCGATTAGTTAATGTATAATCTCTCCAATCAAAAGATTGTGAGTTCGAACCTCTATCTCTACGTGTTGTAAAAAATAGAAGATTAATATATATTTTTGACTAGTTGTTAAATAATAATAATAATAATAATAATAATAATAACTCCACGTTGGCAGAAGATTATATGGTAAAACAAAAGCCCAAAATCAGTACTCATTTTTCATGCTAACAACATCCCTCTCCATATCTTTCCTTCACTATTATTTTATCTCTCTTCTTTAATTAAAAAAAAAACAAAAAACGAAAAAAAAAAAAAACAAGCAAACTTGTTTTTTAAAATAATTAAGAAAAAAGGGTTTCCTGGCTGTTCGTGACTCATGTGCACGCTCCCTTTTCCATCGGAGTATTTTTATTCCACAACTTCGTAAGATAATAATTGTGTTTAGATATTTTTAAAGGCATTACAACTTAAATAAAAGTAGTAGGCCAAACGTTTAATTGGTTAAAGACAAATCTTTCTAACTAAGAAATCGTGAGTTCAAATCTCTTCATCTCACATGTTATTAAACTGAAAAATAATAAAATAAAAAAAAAATAAAGGTAGTAAATTAGAACGAATAACTTATAAGTAGAATTATAATATACGTTTAATTTTTTTTAAGTATTAAATTTATTAAGAAAAGTATTTATCTACATAGTCGGCATAGTCATTTTCTATTATCACCATTATGTCTTTTATAATCTCGAGGAATAAATGCAAAAGATGAGAGATTTTTTCCTCATTCTAAAAAACCAATAATTATCAAGTTTTTAATAGTACTAAGTAGTAAGATATATATTTATACACAGTAAGTATAAAATATATATATATATATATGTAAAGATTATCAAACTAAAATCAAAATACAAACTAAAGATCATGAAATATCCTCAATTCAAACACTCATTCTCCACAATATTATTGAGTAGATTGAAGACTAATAGAATCTACCTCTAGTTGGATTGTTAATTTCGATGCTCATTTTAAAGCTAATAGATTCCTTTCTTTTTTGTCCGACCTTTCATGCGATGAAGACAATAGTTGTTAAGAGAAACAACTGTATTTATTAGTTGTTCAGTAGAGTCTACCTTATATATTAATTCTTACAATTTATAAATAAAACAATCAATATTTTAACTAGTTTATGTACGTTGAGACTGATATTTATATTTAGATGTTGTCATTTATTTATTTTATCTCAAATCGTTTTTTTATTTTAAAATAAAGTATTAATGTTAATTTATTATTTTCACCATTCATTATTAGCATTACACGATATTTATAGTATATTCTACTACTTTGACTATTTTCGAGAATACAGTCCGCGTGTTTTCGTTTTCAGTCATATGGTAATGATTATATATTACAAAATATTTTATTTTCAACATTTATCAAAATTTTGATTCTTTAACTTAATTTAAAATCAGATACTCGATATTAATGTGACTTTGAAATGATGGATGATATAAAATATACATATATTCAAGAGGTTCTTATCTTTTTATGCTTATTTTTTAAATTTATAAAACCAATTTAGTTCTTATACGCAACGGCTTTTATTTTTGTATTGATATTATGATTGAACTAGTTTTTTAATTCAATTTAGTTCTTTTTTTTTTAATTTTGCCCATATAATGTGATTTTATCCAATTGGTATTTTCATTATGTCTTATTATGTATTTAAATCATCACTTATTCTAATCCAATATATATATGAAACTTCAAGCAAAAAACTATCTTTAGTATTGTTTTGATTTATTTAAATATAGGCTTAATCGGTTAAAATAATTAAAATATATATGAATTTAGATTGGATTTTAAGGTATTATTTTATTAAAAATAGAAAATTAGAGTTATTACTATTTTGAAATGCACACAATAATACTAATTAGATTTGTTATTGTTTTTAAATGAAAGTACAAAATAATTTGTCAGAGTAATAACATGGAAAAGTTTTAATTAAAGGACATGAATTGTAATAAAACTTTTACAAATATTAAAATGTATATTATCTCTTGGGATTCGAAATTAGAAGTGGAGTCACAAACACGTGACAATGAAGAATAATATTTCTCAAAATGCCAAGCAAAATCAGATCTCTCTGCCACGAGATTTCATTGTCAATTTGTCATCTTAAAGCTCCCAATTATTTTATTTTTCAATTGCTTTTTTATTTTTCTAATGTTATTTAGTTGCAAAATTTATGTATTTCGTAGTCCATTCTTTTTTTTTTGAATTCAACATTTGTGGAGATGAAGATTGAACCATCAACCTCTGCGATGATAATATATGCTTTTATCCATTGAGTTATAGATAATAATTAGAGAATTTATTTTAAATGAATCCATAATTTCAATCTCTAATCACTTGGATATACATTGACAACAAATATTTTTGTTCCAAATTATTAAAATATCAAAACTATTTATTGATATTTTTTCATATATTATTAAAAAAAAGGTTCAAGTAAAAGGATTAAAACACGATAAAAATATCGAAGTCTAAGTTTTATGAAAATATTGATATAATATTGGTGTCAACATTTTTTTTTAAATCATGAAAACCGCAAATTTATCCTTCTTAGTGAATTTTAATTGTTAACACTCACATGAGGTTATGTCTTTTTTTTTTTTTTTCTTTAAAAGATAATAAAAGAAATTGGATAATGTTAAGGTAAGTTGTTAGGAATATGAATTTGGAAAATGCATACGAAAAATAAGATTATCACGCACCGCTAATTTTGGTAAATATGGGTACTCAAATTCAAATTACAACAATACAAAACGTGGAATATATTGCAAAACTGTATTATCTATAAATAATGAAGACCAAATTTCATAAATAGTATTCGGACTCATTTTCTACATTTTTTGTTTCCTTCCAATTTAATATTTGTAATTATCTTTTTAAACGTATGATGTCATACATATATATTTTGGTTAAATTACAAGTTTAGTCCTTAAACTTTTATATTTGTAACTAATAGATCTATGAATGTTAAGAAATATCTAATAGGTTCTTAAACTTTTAAATTTTGTATTTAATAAATTCCTATAATTAAACTTTAAAATTGTTTGTTAGGTATTTGAACTTTCAAATTGTCATTAATGGTAATAGGTTATTAAAATTTTAATTTTGTATCTAGATTTTTGACCTAATTGACATTTTTTTAAAAAAATTTACAGATTTAGTAGACACAAAATCATATGTTTAGGGTTTTATTAGACACAAAGTTCAATTTTATGTCTAATAGATCCACTAATTTTAAAAATGTCAAACACATATTAGTGACCCTAATAGGCACTATATTGAAAGTTCATGGATTAATTAGACCCAAAAATTGAAAGTTTAGATACCTAGTAAATACTTTTTAAAGTTTAGAGACCTCTAAGACACAAATCTAAAAGTGTAGGAACTAAATTTATAATTGAATTTATATTCTTAAAATATAACATGAGGTGAAAGTTACTTGCCACTTACAAAAAAAAAATTAAAGATTTAGATCTACTACCTTCTAGTTTTTTTTAACACCACAAAAAGGGGTTTTTTTCCCTTCCTTTTGTTGCAAAGGCAATACATCGACAAAAAAAAATGATCTTAGCCAAAAATCAAGGCACATAATACATCAAAGACTCACAAAGGAAAACACTCAAACAAATATATTGTTGGAAGTGCGACCAAAGTTCTACATTGGTTAGATTAGGGGAGGATCATGAGTATATAAATGAGAGACAACATCTCCATTGGTATGAGATCTTTTGGGGTGAAACCAAAAGTTGTCTAAAGTGGTCAATATCATACCATTGTGGAGATATGGAGGGTCCGTTGTCCCTATCAATTAGTATCAGAGCCATGCCCTAACTTAGCAATGTCGGTAGAATCTTCGAGTGTTGAACAAGTGGAAAGTAATGAGTCTCAAGGAAATAGTTATATGGAGGATCTGTGGTAGAACTCTGTGGCGGTGTGCTATGGAGGAAGGAGTTGACCTG
>JAOANK020000018.1:5283057-5299160 GCA_026257165.2 Telfairia occidentalis | reverse complement strand
CATAAAGAGATATAAAATTACATTTTTTTTAGTTCAACATTTGTAGGGATGAGGGATCGAACCATCGACCTCTGTAATGGTAGTACATACGCTTTTATCCATTGAGTTATGTTCGAATTGGCGAAAAAGATTTTTTTTACTTATGTCTATAGCAGAGGAAGATGAAGATACATTTCAATAATTTTTACAGATTTCCTTCTCATAAGTTCTGCATTTTGACCTAGGATCCCATATTTCTATATTCTAATTTTCAACTACAAGATTATTTTTACTTAATGGTTACTCTTGAAAATCAGTAAGCATGTTGTTCTTAATTAATAATTATAAATTAAAGAGCGAATATTTTTGTAACAAGTTATCCATTAAATATATATCACTTTGGGAAAACTATTTTTTTTAAACAAATTGGACCATATATTTCTCGATTTGTGGATAAATTGTGATTAAATGGACCCTGTAGAAGTTAATGCTATTATGCATGTTGAAATATTATCAACAAAATTTCATAATTTTAGAAGAAAAAACCTTTTTTTTTCTTTTTTTTTTTTAAAAGGTCATTCGTAAAAACACACTTGAGGAAGAAAAATGTTTATCCAAAATATATATTTACAGAAGTTTTATTTTAAAGGAACCAACGATAGTTTTTTGAAATTCAATTTCTTAACAACTATAATATATAAAGTTTTCCCATCTCTTAATTAAGTCATATATAGTTCTTCAACCTTCAAAATCTTATATAAAGGGAAATTTGTGCTATTAAGTTATATATCTTTTATGAGTATTCTATTTTGAAAAAAAAAAAAAAGAGAAGATGAGTCGAGAAACAATATATTATAACAGCCACTTGTGCTTGCTATTGCATCTTTGGACATGCCATGTTTCATAATTTATTGATTTCTTTAATTTTATATAATTCTTAACATGAAAAAGTTTTTTTTTTTTTTTTTTTTTTTTTGAGAAGCTAAGGAAAATACTTATTTAATCTACTTTATCATTAAGCGCACAATAAGATATACATATATATTTTAAATGTTTTGTTTTTATTTTCTATAAAAACTACGTAGTTTATGGAAAATGATTGAATAATTATTGAGCAATATATCTGTACAGAATTGATATTACTGTTGCTTTGATTATTATTTGTTATAATTTATGCTAAATTTGCAATCAGCAAATTATATTATTATTTTTTGAGTTCTATGTGTTTGTACTATTTCGAATTAAATAAAGAAATGATTTTGGTAGACACAGACTTCATAAATATATATCCTCATTTGAATCGTACATTAGCATTAAATTCAAATTTAATTCAACCATCGTGAGGTCCGCCAAACTTATAAATTTAATTGATGTATAGTTATTTTTGTTATTTTGATGGCATGTCACACGCAGAAGGACGTTTTTTTTAAAAAAAAAAATACGAAAGGAATATCTATAATCTATAATCCATATCTATATCTATACAAACGTACGGACATGGAAGAAATTTTTTTAGAGGATATTAACTCCCACCTTTTAAAAAATACTCAAATTATGGACTTGTTTGACATCACTATAGGAAAAAGTGATTTTGAAATAAAATTATTTTTTCTATGAACGTTTTTTTTTAAGTAATAATTTAAAATGTGTTTAGTATAGTTTCTTAATTAATTTTAAATAATCAAAGTGTTTTTTTTAATCTGAACAAATCAAATATATTTTAAAAAATGGGATTAATTTCAAAATCGCTTTTTTCTATAGTCATTTACTTAAATCACTTTTTCTTTCTCTTCTTAGTCTCTCTTCCCTCTTTCAATTTTACATTTCTCTTTCCTATTTACTCTCTCATGTGTCCAAAATTTTCTCTCTCACTCTTCTATTCATCCAAATTTCTCTCTCTCTCTCTCCCCGAGGGATCTCTACTTTTCCCTCTCAATTTTACATCTCCCTCTCTTATATGTCTCTCTCGTTCTCACCTATTCGAAAAATTCCTCCATCAATTTTCCTTTTCCTTTAAAGTTTTTAGATTTAGTGTAATAGATCATAATAACATATCACACTAATAAAGTTGTACGAAGTAGTATTGAAATAAATGATGAAAGTGGTTGAAAATAATAATCTCAAACACATATATCAATTTCTTATGTAGAAGTTTTGATGTTACATTATAATTGAAAAAATATATTCTATAATTGATGTTGTTAGTATTTTTGTTCTAAAAAGTTTATGTAAGCTAAAAATATAATTCTTTAATTTAATTATTACAACAATTTAATTATATGGTATAAATTGGAACTAAAAAAAATTATTTAGTATAAATTGAGAAATTATTCATTCATTTAAATGTATGATAAAAAAAATTAGAAATATCACGTGCATAACACGTGTTAAAGTATATGTACTTAAAAAGAGTATGCTTCTTATATACAAAAATAACACATGAGATGTTATGCTTGTAAAGTTTAAATAAAACTATTGTAATGTATAATACTTTATTATATCATTCCTAAGGAGATTCAATTATATAATATGACGGCTTCGTTAAAGGCTCAAAAGAAAAAAGAAATAAAAAATCTTCACTCTCATATATGATTGTTGTTGAGGTAAAAAAAATCTCTATTTTTATACATGCATGATCTCGAAAGATTATAGATTTGAATCCCACCCCCTATATGTTGATGAACTAAAAACAATTCCTACTTCTATATTATATATGTGTTTGATGTCATCTAGATGTGGGTTTCTAATTTATCATATAATATAACTAATGGAATTTCTACTAACCTTACAATGATATTGAGGTTCAATTAAGCTCGATTAATGTATAAGATGTCAAAAAATATTTCAAAACTCATAAATTTATTTTATTCAAAGATCTTGTTTGAAACTAAATTTATAATTTAACTTAAATTTTTCTCTCTTTTTCAGACCATTTTCCTTTTCTTCGTATCACAATCGAACATACATAGATAACATTGTCAACTTAGGAACAACTAAACTAGTTAAGACATATTTTTCTAACTAAAACTTCGTGCGTTCGAATATCTATCCTCACGTGTTGAATTAAAAAAAAAAGAACCATGTCAACAAAATCCCATTATCATGCAACTGCTTCAAAGTCAACATGATGCTCCTTGGTAAGATGACCAGGATATTGACGAATACCACATATGATCAAGAAAAAATACCTATAATCACATGAAAATCATAAAAGCCAGTTGTTAAGAAAAAGGTAGAACCATAAATAGTATTCGAAATAGTGAAGGGTGCTTGATCCTATCATTTCCTCGATGCTCATTTCCATTAGGCTTGAGTGTTTGACCTTTCCTTCTCTGCACCAGCTCACGCTTCGCTAAACTATGACGTGGTAAATAGAAGAGAGTACGAAAGAATGGTAAATAGAACACACTACAGAAAGATTCAAAATATTAAAAGTCTTCCTTGGATCCAAGTCGGGGAGTGGCTAGCAGACAGAATTCTTATTAATCAAAGGGACTTTCCTTTATTGGACATCCATAGACAACTAACATTATGGAACTTCCAAAAATCAAAGAAATGCAACATGCACAAGAAGAAGTTTTTTACGTAACACTTCAATAGAATGAATTCAGTAAGGGCCAAAAATGATACCCCAATGTCAATCATTATTCTCTGCTCTGTTATAAAAAAAAACCGATAGACTCTCTAATGAAAGTTAGAGGAGATTAGAGTTCTTCTTATTCTTCTCCACCCATCCGTAGAGGGGTTCAATATCCATCTCCGCATATATATTTAGATCGCCGGACATAATGTTATCTACAATACTTAGGTTAGATTTTGGAGTTGGAAAGCATCCTTGTATTCTTTCAAAAGGTTAGCCATTCTTCTCGCAGGGGCAATTTAGTAAAACTGGATTTCACAAAGTTACTTCTGTCCCGCGCTTTATGTTCCCGTACTTACACGTCAGCAATTGATCATTTTTGACATCAACATTCAACATTCTAATTCCTCTCTCTCTCTCAGCGTCACCATCTCTGGTTTTTTTTCTTTTTTAACAGAAATATTTATTTTATTTTATTTCTCAAAAAGACGTCGTAATTTCTTGTATTAATGTTATTCATTCTCGATAACTGAGAGAAGAACCAGATGCTGGAAGAGGAGCAAGAGAAGCGTCAATAGGACGATTCGAACTCTCTGTTAATTTCGGAGTTTTTCGTAGCTCTTGTTGCCTTCTTCTTGCTTTTCCTCTTCTTTTTCAATGGGTAATTGCCTCGAAGCACGCTCCAAAGTCGATAACTCTCTCAACTCCATGCCTAATTCTGGTAATTTCTTTCCCCTGCTTCCTTTTCCATTTTTAATTTCAGCGACTCTTTTCTTTTTCTTTTTTCCCCCTTCTTTTTGGTGCTGGGTTGGTTTCTTTCGAGTTTTGGAAATGGTGGCTTTCTGGGAGTTTCTGTTCGGGTGTATCCGAATTGGGTTTTTCTTCGATGGAAGGGATTGTAGGGTTATTTTTCCCCCTCGTCATTTCTCTTCCCTGGATTCCCCCTTATTCGACATTTTATAGCTTGGATTCTTTTCGATGAATTCTTTCTTTATATTACTGGGTATTGTATTGCGTTTTCTATATTCCCAAATCTCATGTCGTATTTTTAGCTCTGTAAGTTTGAGTAAATAATCCATGGTACTGAGATCTCAGTACTTTACTTGTGAAGCCCATGAAGAATTTCTTTTAGCGCTAGTGGATTTTTGTTGAGTTCCGTTTTATTTTGAATTGTTCTAGTCTTTTGAATTTCTAGTTTATAAAAATTCTTGAAGAGGCTTTTAGTTGGACGATTTTATTACTGTTTACATAAATTGAATATAGTGTGTGTGCATGAAAACTTTATAATTAAACACAAGGTATCCTGTCTTGTAAAGGGGTAGATGCATCAACTGGCGGGTCAACATTTTATTTGTTTATTTATTTATTTGGAAAATTTCTTTTCAAATAGGATTTAGCAGTGGAAGATATTGAGGTGATAGCATTATCATTTTATGAATGTAGTCAAAGGGAACATAGAGCAAATACCTTTAATCACTTTGAAATTTCTTATTGAACATGAGCCTGATCTAGAACGCATTGGAGATGATGGTATGATGATAAAAATGGGGTGGAATAAATTGGAGATGCTTTGAAGATCACCATGAGTATAGGGAGGTCTTCTTGGGAGACAGGTAGATGGTGGCTGTTGGAGATGGCAATGGTGTTCAGTAAGAGTCTGCCACTGTCTCCCCTGTTTATCTGGTGTATAAGAATGTATAGGAAATCATATTCCTTTCTTATCTAGATGAATATTATTTACAAACCCAAGCTTAATTAGTAGTAGGCTATTGAATGGACTCACTTTCATGTCTTAACATCCTCAAGGCCCAGGGGTCAACCTTGATTTGTAGAAATTTTGGCATGTTGTTAATGTACCAGAGTTTGAGAGATGAGTGAGTTTAAATTGACCTCCATATATCAATTTTTCTTTAACTAATGTTATCATGACTGTTCTATACGATATAGAGGCCTGGTGTCTGTAAGAGTGAATGGGTCTTCCTTTTTCTTTATCATTATTTATTTGAAACTAAATGGATCTAACTCAACTGTATCTTTTTTTTTCTCTCTATTGTCGTGACTTTGTGTTTTTAAAATACAATGCAATCATTACTTAAATAAATTAAAAGTACAAGATATGCACAAGGGAATTATGTGCTTGTAAATGAACTGCAGCAGAAATATTGTTCTTTGAACTTCTGCATTAATTTCTGCTTGTCAGCATAAATAGGATTTGTTTAGTTTCTCTCGCCCTCACTTATTATTAAGTCATTGGCACTCTTATCCCATGCAGAAGAACCAAAAAACTCTAGTAGGAAAGGGCACTCATCTGCATCTTTGCAAGCTCCATCACTTGGCGGGAATACTCCATCTAGAGGTCTCCAAGTTCATAGATCAGAAGGTGAAATACTGTTGTCTCCAAATCTGAAAGCCTTCACATACAGTGAGCTTAGGAATGCTACTAAAAACTTCCGCCCTGACAGTCTCATTGGAGAAGGAGGTTTTGGTTATGTTTTCAAAGGGTGGATTGATGAACATACACTTGAAGCTGTGAGGCCTGGAGCTGGAATGGTAATTGCTGTCAAGAAGCTTAAGCCTGAAGGTTTTCAGGGGCACAAAGAATGGCTGGTAGTTTTCTCTTTCTTTTTGATATGTACCTTTGATCTTTCTGGCTTAATAGTTTGCTTTATAACTCAGGTTGCTATTGATTGCAGTCTGAAGTAAATTACCTCGGTCACCTTCATCATTCAAATCTGGTTAAACTAATTGGTTTCTGCCTTGATGGGGATAGCCGACTTTTGGTGTATGAGTACATGTCCAAAGGCAGCCTTGAAAATCATCTATTTAGAAGTAAGTCGAATGTTTTGGCAAACTGTAACTGAAAGCCTGCTGCGACCATAAACCTTTTTGTGGATATGTTTTTACTATGATTAATGACATGATAAATCCATTAAGTAATTAATTAGGTTCTGAACCTCTGTTCTTGGATGTGCAACAGCGCTGAACTTTTCTTAACTATATCTAGCATCACTATAATGTAGGGGGTGCACGACCACTTTCTTGGGCAATAAGGATCAAAGTTGCTATAGGTGCTGCTCGAGGGCTTTCCTTTCTGCATGACTCTGAAGAACCAGTTATCTATCGCGATTTTAAGGCATCAAACATCCTTTTAGATGCTGTAGGTCCTTTAAGTCCTTCATAGCAAAGACTTTTTTTTCCTCGTTCCTTCTTGTGAAGAACACAATGGGTGCAAGTTAATGAAGTACAGATGAAAAAGTGGTGTAATAGCAAGTAGAGAGGATAAAAACACTTCTTTTTCCTCGTTCTTTCTTCTAATCTATTAAATACAAAAAATCAAGAATTAAGGTCCACAAACACAAGCTACTGTGAATGTATAATTAAAATTCACCTGTCTGACTAGTAAGAATGAAATTATTGTGTACACAGGAATTCAATGCAAAACTTTCAGATTTTGGTTTGGCAAAAGCAGGCCCTACTGGTGATCGGACTCACGTGTCCACTCAAGTCATGGGTACTCAAGGCTATGCTGCTCCAGAATATATTGCCACGGGTTTGTTTTCTCTTCGTTTTGAGAATCTTTGTTTATCTATACGTTATTATTATAGATTACATGAATCTGAATATGATCTATGACTCTCCGAATTATTTTTGTTGATTCTCTCTTGAGAAAGGAAAAGGTTAAAATTGCATAAATATGTTTTGCGTTCGTTCTTGATATCAATCTCATATATGGAATTATTGTGGGATTTTTTTATACATTAGACTACTACAAAACAATAAATGCAATTTGTTATGAAATAGTCATTGGTTGATGTCTACTATCATTTCCTTGGCCCCAATATTTTTTCTCATAATTACTCGACATCCTGATTGATACATTCAGCTACCAAACTTAGTAACTTGCTTTTTTTTATCTCTATCTTCTGTCAATTCATTACAAAATCTCACATCCGCCAGTTTGTCTGGTAGATGAAATCTAATAAAGGGAATCATAGTTACTTTTTCTCTTGATGTGAATTGGTTGGCAAATCCTTGAGAAGTTTTTCCAGTTGCGGGAATAAGATTAGCAAGTACAAGCTTGAAATTGGCGTATCTACAGATTTCTAAATGTCTGGTTTCTAACTGCATTGTTTCAGAACCAGGCAAAACATTTTCATTTCCGAGCTTCCCATTAGAAATTTCATTTCTAAAAATGTTATTGGAGTAGTTAATACATATACCCCTATCCTTTCGATTGCAGGTAGGCTAACAGCCAAGTGCGATGTGTATAGCTTTGGGGTTGTGCTGCTGGAGCTTCTCTCGGGACGTCGTGCTGTTGATAAGACTAAAGTTGACGTCGAGCAGAATCTTGTGGATTGGGCAAGACCTTACTTGGCCGATAAGCGCAAGTTATTTCGGATAATGGACACCAAATTAGAAGGCCAATACCCCCAAAAGGCTGCTTACATGACTACTGTCCTTGCATTGCAGTGCATTCGGGAGGCAAAATTCCGACCACATATGTCTGAAGTTTTATCTGCTCTCGAACAGCTCCCCCTGGTTAAGCATGCCGATAACCAAAGAGCCAGCAGTCCGGGGCCGAAGTCCCCACTAAGACATAAGTACCCTTCGCCTGTAAATTCGACGACACCCAAAGGGAGCTCCCCACTTCCATCCAAATGAGAACCTTAGGGACATGTTGAGAAGGGATGGACCATCTTTTTAACAATGTGACCCAAGTAAATATTCTTGACTTCGACACGTTTGGCTTGTAGATTGTAGTCAGAGATTTTCGCCCGCCTTTCATCTTCAGCTACATGTTGGACAAGCAAATAGGCCAACATTTTGACTGAAGTGGATGATGATATAGTCAGCAGCCTCACCAATGTTTCTCTGTTCTGAATATGAAGAGAGGAAGAACAGTTGTTGCAGCAGAGCAGTCAAAGTAGTTTGGTTTTGTAATATGAAATGGAGTTCAGAGTTTGTTTTTGGAAGGTGGGAAAATCTTGGGGTAGCAGCCACAATAATTTTGCAGAGATAATAAATATTCCCTTACTTGGAAGAGATGGAAAATGAGTAGCATCAGTTATTTAAGTGAGTTCCTTTAGTTGGCATTTTACCCAGCCTGAGGGATTGTATTGAATACTTGAGATTGACAAAAAAAAAAAACTTTAAAATATATAATCCAAGGTTTCTATTGGCTGTTTAATTCTGTAGGTTGCAGGCAAGGCAACCAACCAAAGTTTTTGTTTTTTTTTTTTTCTCTGACTCAGTAACCAATCATAGAGAGAAACAGAAGAAGAAGGTAAATCAAAATTCACAGTGACATGTAAAGTTAGGTTATTAATTTGTGTAAATTTAAGGTACTTTGAAGGTTTGTACTTTTCATATTAGTCATTGTAGATTGGTTTCACTTTAGCTTTAATTATATATTCTCTTTGCCATGTCAGATGTCCATGAAGATTTGAGTTGAGTAAAAGATGGAAGAAATTGATTGGGTTTTTTTGGTAAAAAGAAAAAATGGATAAAATGAGTGGGGTTTAGGTATTATCATTTTGGAAGATGTGCAATCAAACACAGAGTATGTTAAAACAAGTTTTAAATTTTATTAGTTAGAAAGTGAAAAAGTTTGATTTGATATTATGAGTAACCCAGCCTAACGATAGAATAATAGTTATGAATCGATAAAAATATAGATTTAAATCTTATTTTTTATTCTTCAAGTTTTATAATTATTTTCTACTTTTAAATTTTATGCGTTACATTGTATATAAAAATCTCTCAAGGTTCATAATGGACTCGACTCTTGAATTCTAACTTCAAAGTCGCATGTTTCCATTTTAATATCGAATTTGAAAATATAATTATAAAAAATTAGCAAAAAACTGAGTATATATGAAAATTTAGGAAACGAATAGAACATTTAAACAACACCAATTAAAGTAAACCCATCAAGAGTATCAAAGTGCATCGATGAAAATCAAAATTTGAAGGTTAAATTACTATTTTAGTTTGCGGTACTTTTAGCTTTTGTTCATATAATTTATGTACTTTCAAAACATCTATTTAAGTATTTGTATTTTTAACTTTTGTTCATTTTAGTCCCTATACTTTCAAAATGTTTGTTTTGATCTCTTACTTCAAAAAAAATTTGTCCATTTTGATCTCTATTTGCCAAATTGTAATGCAACTTTTATACATAGCAAAAATCCTTTACTACAAAATTATTGCTACATTTTAAAGAAAAAAATATTGAGCATATTATTATGTTAAAATTGTGATCGAAAAAATGAGATAAAATAAAAAAAAAAATTATAAGACCAAAATGGTCCTTTTTTAAAAGTACAAGAACTAGAATGAACACAAGTATATAATAGGGATTCGAGGAAATCTCCTTTGATCACGTTCGTTAAACTAAACATAGAGAAAAAGGGGAAAATAATCCAAAACCAAGAAGGAGATGGAAAAATCCAAAGGCTCAACAGAAAGGAAAAAAAAGTCTCTTTCTTAGCTTCAAAGCCACGCCAACGCCAGAGCCAAAGCGAAAGCCATTACTTCTCTAATCTAATAAATACTCAATCTCCCGATTCCTTCCAAAATTCCCTTAAACGTCATCGCCAACAATTCATTTTCCTTTTTATATCTTCATTCTTCACAACCTATTTTCCCAATTAACAAAAACTCATCCTTCTCGCTTCTCACTTCCAAAATGTCCATCGCCGCCGCCTCCGGCCTCCACTGCGAGGTCTGGCAGCCCCAAAACTTCACCGAATCAGATTGCTCTACTTCTTCTTCTTCCCAATCCCCTGAATTCTTCATCGATCTCTACGTTTCTTCCTATGCAAATCAAGGGGACGATATCATCACCACTCTTCGTTACAAGAATTTCAGGCAAAGATGTGACGTTTTGACCCAAGATTCCTTCGCTTGGTCTGCAATTTCCTCCATGCTCTCTGAAACCAATGTGCCCTATCATCTTCAACCCTTCTTCATCCAACAGATTTCCATTAGGGCTCGCGGCATTGCAACCGAACCCAATAATGCTCTCTCTCGAACCATTCCCATGGTCGTCGAGCTGATGGTGCCGGAGGAGGCCATGGAGGAATTGGGTTATGGGTCCAATACCCATATGGTAAACGGCCCTGGTCGGGCCAGTAGGGTTTCGATTGAGGAGATGGAGGGAGTTGAAATTGATGGGGTTTTAAGTGATTGTGTGATTTGTTTGGATGAGATTGGAGTTGGGTCTGTGTTTGATGCGGTTCGTATGCCTTGTTTACATGTTTACCATCGAACTTGTATTCAAAAATGGTTGGAACAGAGCAATCTCTGCCCCTTGTGTCGGTTTCAGATGCCATTGGAAGAAGAATGAAGGTTTTGAGTCTTGGTTTTTTTTTTTTTTTTTTTATCTTAATTTTTGTTTTCCCCCTTTTCTCTTCTTGTGATTCAGGTTGTCTATATATCAGCTGTTTTGTTCTGAGAGTCTTATTTACTTTTCCTGATTGGGTTTTTTAGACTGATTCTTTCAGACCTTGTGGCTTTCCAAGGTTGATGAAACCCAGGTTTCATAAGATATGTAAAAATACTTGTCAATAAATATTAGCTATTAGATTATTCTGATCATTTTTCAGATGATTGTCAACAGTTCTTGGCACCAAGATTTTCCTTTTTTGTATATGGGATGATGGATATTGGTTCTTTCTCAAGTTTCTGCTCCTCTTTTTTTTTCTGTAAGGATGCAAGAATATGGGACAGAGAAAACAAGATGTGAATGAGAGAGAGAGGAGAAAGAAGAACAAAATAATGATTTGAAGGCAAGTTAACGATCTATAGAGACAATGTTATGGTCCTGTGACAGTCAATTCGGAGTTTCAGTTAGTAATAAGTTAGTTGATAGAATCGAATTGATTAATTTTGATTTGTGGATTATTGATTTGTTTTATGTGAAGGATGCAGTTTAAACCCTTCCATTTGTATTTATTTTCTGAAAATTAACTATAATTGGTCTGAGTTTGAGATCTTTTGATGTTTTTGGTTTGAAGTTTTCTTTGTTCTTTCATTTTGGATACTTTCAAACATCCTTGGGATTGATGGTTTTTTTTTTTTTTTTTAAATTTTATGAAGACTCTTTATAATGATGATGTTTTACAGTTAGTTGACCTGTTGACAATGTCTAGTGTTTTTCTTTTAAGAATGTTTTTTATTTTTTATTTGGACAAAGACAAACAGAATATTAGATTTAAATTTTAAATGAACTAAACTTTTTTTTGTAGGGTCCGACACAGATAGGAATAAAGGCTTGGAAAAGTCAAACTGTTTACCTAACTTTTAGGGTCCCAGCAGCCGACGTGAGAGATAAATTAAAGGCTGATTATTGCAACCTTCTTTAACAAAATGTTTAAATTAGACTTATCTAACTTAGAGTTAAGAATAAATCTATGTATAGTGTATGAACCTAAACAAAACACATGTTACACTTCTATTATAACTTATTTCTTTGTTTAATATGATTGATCATAAGATACAGTGAGCCGAATGTCAAACCGAGCATAATTCAATTAATTAAGATATATTTTTCAACCAAAAGCCCCTACATGCTGTTGAACTAAAAAAAAAAGGTGAGTCAAACATTCTCCATAACACCCAGAAACTTGTTATTGCCTTCTACCATACTTAGATTCTTTTTTTTTTTTTAGAGTTCGACGACCTGTGGAGGTAGGAAGATTCGAACCTATGACTTCTTGATCAGAGAGAAATACCTTTAACATGCTCGGTCTGGCATTATAGGAATGAGTGACAAAAACCTAAAAATGACTCCTAGGTACTTCTTTTCTCGTGGGGGGTAAGAAAACAATCACAGTTGAACAATCTTCGAAGAAATATTTCAGTTACAAGAAGTTAAATAATCTATAGAGGCACTTAAATTTAGTTACATGATTCTGTTAGTGTACAATTGTGCACAATGGTGAAAAATTGGTCACCCTTCTTATAACTTACAGAAGAGAAAGCAAAAAGAAATCATAAAAACATATCTGTTGACTCGGCGCCATTGGCAACTTTGATAAAGACGTCCTCTAAAGTGGTGTCAGCTAAGCCCCAAGCAAATACTTCAAACCTGCTTTTGGCATTTTCAACTGCAAGAAAAACATCTCCAATACGAACCTGGTGTTTTGGAAGCTCAAATTTCTGTGTTCCAGATAAGTGGTATATCTTGCTAGCTCCAGGGGCCAGACTCTTCACCATGTTCTCAACATCTTCCTCATGAGCAGGGGATGTTGTCATCGTAAATACATACGCCCCACCATATCTGCCTTTAAGCTGTCAAAAGAACACCAGCTTAATATATTGCTTGTGGGATCTTATTATGATAGCATTATTCATGAATGGAATTAATATCCTCTTGGATGGAATGAGGTACTAAAATGGTTTATACCTATTGCCAAACGATCCAACGTGACTTTGAAAAAATTCATACATTAGTCTGTGATTTTATCATCCTAATTGAACTTGTAAATTGTTTGATGTTTAGTCTGAACATATGGTAACCCAAAATGTAAACGTATAGCCTCTGGCATGTGTTTTTTTTTCTAAGAAAAAGATTTTTTTTCTTCTCTACAGTTGACTGCCAATCAAATAGAAAAGCAATGTGAGAGAAAAGGGAAGAGGGGCCAAGAAAGGAATAACTTATTTGCAAGGAAGTTAGAAGATAGAGAGAATCTAGGGAAGATAGTAAGGGCCCTTCAATTAGGAGGAATATGTCGGGTTGGCGAGAAGAGAAAGGTAGTTTAGACTTTTGATGAGAGTGTTCAGTAGGGATGAGCTCTTGAATTTTTTTTTATTGTTCTCGTACTTGTTCCCTTTTATCGTCAAAATCACAATTGAGTCTACCAAATATATGGAAGAAAAGAAGAACCAACAAGTGAGAAGGTTCAATAAAAGGTTTAATGACCAAAATTACATTATCTATAACAATGCCTATGATTATATTGCATCTATACCAAACGCTCAGAGACATCAAATAAGTTACCTCTTTCGGGTTTCCAATACACTGCAGGCTTCCATCTACAAAAATTCCTATCCGATCACATAAGACTTCCGCCTCTTCCATAGAATGTGCTGATGAGATAAAAAAGCTTTTTCAATATTCAACAGAATCAGAAAGGGACGATGAAATGTTTAACCACAAATGACATAAGATCTGCCATAATGCCAATAATTTAAATGAACAAATGATGAACTAAACAAAGAGAATTAAAACAAATCCGTTCGCACATGGTGGGGGAGAAATTTTTTTGTATTTCTACAGTTGATAGAGCAGTTATCAGGCCGAGTGTTATGTTAAAATTCTAAATGCAAAATGAGACTGGAAAATGAAGGGAAGCATACTGGTAAGGATGATTGCTCGATCTTGCTTTGCACGCTTCACAACATTCCATAAATTTTTTCTTGAAGCTGGATCTAGGCCGGTGCTTGGCTCATCCATATAAACAACCTTTGCAAAGTTTTTTATGGTGTTTTCAGATATATAGAGGGCCTTGACATATTAGAATGAAATAGATTGATACATTACTTTAGGATCCCCAATCAGTGAAATAGCAACACTAAGCCTCCTCTTCATACCTCCACTGTACTTCCCAGCTTGTTTTTCTGCTACTCCTCCATGAAAGAGGTTGACACCCTTGAGGGATTCTTCCACAGCCTGAAGCAATTAAGGAGCAAGGATAACTTCAAAATTTCTTTATCTAATGCATCTTCCATTTGTTTTACAGAAAAATGCTCTATATTTCAGTAGGAAAGGGTGCTCAATTTTCTAAGTGTTAGCACCGTACGAAGATATTGGATCCATACCTTCGACATCCATATACTGGGATGCTTGTGGACAAACTGTAGATATGTTTCCACACAACAAAATGACCTCATTTATTGTGAAGGTACAATTTTATTCTCAATAGAGAAGTTTTCAACTTTTATATTTGTCTTCTTAAAATCCAGGTTATAGTGGACATTTCCTCTTGCTCACTCTTTGTTTTATCATGAATCGTCATAGCCTTCTAAAAAGCTTCTCAATTTCAGGTCTCTAAACTACATACAAAGACAGATCTTTTTTTTTTCCTGAAAAACAAAGACAGAATCTTACTACTTTTCTAAATGGTGCTTTCTTCTGCGTGTTTCTTTTTAGGATGAGAGGTCCATAGGAGAATACGATTGTCATGTTAATTCGATCCCAAATATTTTATAGGATCGACAGTTTTTCAAGCCACAGAATAGCCCGTAACTTCATGTCATCAACTTCCATGGTTATTTCAGTTTAATATTATGCTTACTTGAGTTAAAGCGGAACCTTTTAAATTCTTCAGTCTGCCATAAAAGAGTAGGTGCTCCCTTCCTGTTAAGGTTTCCCATAGCAGACTACATAATCCCCGAAAAAAAGAACATAAGAAAAGTTCAATTTAAGTGGTCGGCATATAAAGTCCAGCAATATGTAAGCTTACTCATGCTGTGGACAGACACCCATGTTTGCATATATGGCATTCATCTCAGTCCCTACGTCCAGACCTTCAACAAAGGCTGTCCCAGCCGTTGGTTTTGTAAGACCAATCATCTGAAAAAGGATTCTCATGTGAGTGAACTTTACAAGAAAAACTGGAATATCTACATCTACACCAGAATATGTGAGACCTTCACCATCTGCAGATTTATGGACAACCAGATAGACATTTAAAGATCAAAAGATAACGAAACGTCCAAAGAAATAAAGGAAGCAAACAACATAGCAAATCGCCATCCAGCTACAAAGAAAGTACGAAGGAGCAATTTTAACTCACCATACTGATAAAGGAGGTCTTTCCCGCACCATTAGGACCTAACATCCCAAAGCATTCTCCTCGAAGCAAAGCAAGAGATAGTCCTCTGACTGCAAACTTCTCGGGGTTTCCATCCTTTCCTGGATACACCAACTTTAGATCGTCACAAACAATGGAGTGACATTGATCTCTTTCCCCTAGCAACTGTGCAACCTTCTCCCTCTGGAAGGAAAAACATAAAATCGCAGAAGTCATACTTCAAGTGGTAATGGTTCATATAGATCCGTAAATTTCACCTTATAATTAAGACATATCATGGTAAATCATGCAAACCTCACAAAAAGGATAGCATTCATCAAACAGACAGGTAAATAGTTGCAACTGACAAAATATATTCAAAGGGCACTTCGACAGAGCCAGTTTTCAATATTCTACTCGGGATTAAGGAATTCTTCTTAAATCGTGAGGAAGAAAGAATGGCTGATAAGAAGCAATAAATTATGAAACTCCACGAGTATCCATAAGTTAGTTTTTAATGGTAAAATAGATAAAAATAGGTTTAAATCTCATTTTGGTCTCTAAACTTTTAAGCTGGTTCTATTTTGGTTCTCGAACTTTTAAAATGTTCATTTTGATCCCTGAACTTTTAGGTTTGTTCCATTTTGGTCTCTGAACTTTTAAAATGTCTATTTTAGTCTCTAAACTTATAAAAAATAATCATTTTGGTCCTTGGTATATAATTTTATCATCTAATATTTATTTGT
>JAOANK020000018.1:5264490-5282957 GCA_026257165.2 Telfairia occidentalis | reverse complement strand
CATACTTATTCATATATTTGAAGCTATATCATTAATTAGTTAAAAATAAAATAAAGATAAGGACCAAAATAGTTACTTTTTGAAAGTTCAAGGACCAAAACGAACATTTTGACAGTTCAAATATTAGAATAGAAAAAATTTACAAATTCAGGGACAAAAATGAACATTTTGAAAGTTTAGGGACCAAAATTGAACAAACTTGAAAGTTCAGTGACAAAAATAAGGTTTAAACCATAAAAATATCAAGAAAAACTTACTTCTTTGTTGACATCAGGTTTATCAATCTGAACCGAAACCTTTGATCCTTGCCTTCCCAAACTAAGATTCTGAAATGAAGGCTTTTTCTCATGTCTTTGGAGGAAAAATAATGAACGTTTCCAACTTCCTGATGAAAAAACTTGATCGATACAATATGCAACCAGAAGCACCACTATCCACTCAACAAGCATAATGATCAAGACTTCTCTCATTCCATTAATACTATCACTCAAATCTCCCCAGCGCATCCCATAAGTCCCCATTAAATTCCCAGTGAGAGAATAATATGCAAACTCATACAACCCCCGATATAACAAAAATCCAGGATAGAACTCCATAACTATAATCCAGCCACCTACACAGCAGAAGCAAACATTACATGGAGAAATTTGAACTTCGAATACTAGAGGAAAGAGCCTTGCCAATCAATACAAAATGGGACCATGGGGAAAGAAGGAAAAAGAATTCTTACAAATCATTGCCCAACATAAAAACAATAACAAACGTTGTTTATAATTCATTGTCCATTGATTGATAATATGAATAATATGAAACCTGATTCTGGCAGACATACTTACGTGGGAATGATGAATCTTGGATAAAGAATTGGAAGAGAAATCCACCTAAGAGCCCTGTTCCGAAGACACATATATATGACGAAACTGCAAAATGATACACTTACGCAAGTCAGCTTACATTTTAGTCGAGACTCAATTCAATTAGTTTGAATAAAACCAAACCTTCAGCAGTCTTGACATTTGAAAACAAGGCAGCAAATAGAAAGGCCAGGGAGACTTGCAAGTTTATAAATAAGAGATAAAACACAAATTGGATACTGTAATCATTCAGTGTAAAAAATTTTAGCCCTGCAAGGAAGCAAAAATTATTAAAATTTGGAACAAGGAGGGATGTACGAGTTAAGAATGTCAAAACTTATGTTACCTATAACTGAACCAAACATCACGAAGCAAAACATATACACTGCAGAAATTGTGAGAAAATAAGCGTATGAAATCATCCAATAAGACCCATCACCAAGTCCATGCATTTTCATCATGATTCTCAGTTTCTGTTGCTTCTCATATACCAACGATGTCAAGATAACCTAACATGGAAGGTAAACAATAAAATAATTTTTAAAAATTAATTGGAGAAATTAAGTACCCGTCATTGCAAGTTACAACGCCCTATAATATTGAACCAAGGGTACCATAATGTGAAGAATGCAAAATGCAGCTATTATAACGATGTTGATTCAGAAGGGTTGAATATACACATAAAATTATTTTTCTGCAAATATTAGTTACTAAAATCTTTCAACCTTTTTAATTTTCCTACAACTAGAAAATAACAGATGACTAAAATCGAAATTCATGGTTTTCATGACTTAGAAAACATAGAAAGGAAATAGACAGCTAGACATTTGTGATAGATAAGTCTTCATTACTTGTGACAGCAAGCCTTGGTGCTTCTGAACAGTCAAACAATGGACCAAGCAATTCATGGTTTACAAGACTTAGAAAACATAGCAGGAAAGTAAATAGACAGCTAGACATGTGTGATAGATAATTTTTCATTACTGGTGACAGCAAGCCTTGATGCTTCTGAACAGTCAAACAATGCACCAAGGATTTATATACTTACAGGAAAAGGCTGGAGAATGACCCACGTAAAGAAGAGTGCACCAAGTAGAGAAGAGAAATCCAGCCTGATCTTAGTGGCAGGTTTTGGCATTTCTTTGACAAACTCGAAGGGCATCCCTGTGCCTGCTCCTAACAAAAACTTAAGGTAGGCATTGGTTACCTATTAACACAAGGAGAGAACCGCACGTATCAGTCTTCATCACCTTAAGGATGCAATCACAGAAGATGTCTTCATATCTAAATCTTTTATAACACAAATTATGCAATTCTAGTATGTATTTCTTATTCAAATTTAACTGCTACTGAAACAGGCTAACATCATGCATTTACTACAACAATTATTACTGCTGTTATGATAGCCTTACTAACAGAAAACATTATAAACGCCAAGTTATTTACTACAACAATTCACTACATGCTCCTTCATGGGCTAAAATGACAGAAACAGAATGAACATATATATAACGTCTAAAAGCCAATTGAAGATCAATCTGCTGGACTTTGACACTCTGCTGTCAACACAAAAAACTACCTTTTGATTATAATATAACAAAAACACGTGTCTCTCTAGATACCTTCCAAAATTAAATTTCTTGAGAAACAAACTAATGAAAAATAAAATAGTAGTTCAAGACAGCTGAATGCAGGAATTTCTAGCGACAGCTTGATTCTACCAATCATATAAGTGAAGCTCCAGAAGAATGCACTTTATACAAAGTAGTTAGTGAAATGAAACAACATCCGAATATGACCTCAAATGATATAATGGCTAAAAAATTCATATCAAGCGCAACCAACAGCATAAAGAGAAAAATATTCTCAAAGAAAAAAATTAGAGATGAATCTGCCTAGAGTAGATTCAATGCCTGAAGCTTCATGACATTAACGTTATTTTACCTTCTTATATTTTCATTTTATAAGGTTCAGAAATGTATAATAATGGAAAGTTCATCTGTACCAGATTAACCAGGCGTGGAACCCGCAATAAAACGTTGGACGAACGGCCAATACCACTCTTATAAGATGAATTATACCATATAGTCACATTAAAATTGCTTCCATCTGAATTTAAGAAATCAAAACCTGTGGAAGAGAAAGTTGTACGTATTGGCTCAGAAAACTGTTCCAGTCTTTTAGTTATAAAACTAAATCAAGATTGAATTAATAAACCTGAAAGAATCTCATTGATTTTCCCTTCTGGATTCCCTTTTTGGTAACCTTTATACATCTCATCATTCACCTCTGAAGAACTATTGCGCCACAATTGTAGACCTTCAACACATCTAATCTCTGGATTCAAGACCAAAAGACACCAAAAATGTAAGAATGTCTTCTGGCACAAAATCTTAAACTGATCAAGAACAAGTTCCATGCAATCAGCAATGTCTCAATCATCACCCGCCCAAATAAAAAAATTGAATTTCTTTTTTATCATTTAAAATTATTGTAAACTAAAAAAAAAGTCTGTTAGAACATTATTATTATAAAGAAATGAGAAAGGAGAAAGGAAAAAAAAAGACCCAACAACATCTCATTCTATTATATATTTTAAACTAAAAATGTCTACAATAGATAATATAAGTTGAATTATTATGATTTTTAGATGCAGATAATTAAAAAAAAACATATGTATATCACATACTGCAATTTTTGAAGACCCCGACATATAATCAATAACACATCAAATAAACTGGAAACAGATCAAACGTTGACAAAGTATCCAAACATATTCCTCTAATATTTCATTAAACCACCTTGCAAGGTAGCGGTGATAAATATATTCAATATAGCTACTGCCTATCAAATTCTCATAATTATATGACTCAATCATTCACACCCATACTGCTACACAAACATCCATGTAAACCTTGCATAGGGAATGAGATAGCTAAAAAGTTTCTTGAGATCAGGTAGTCCAGATCTATGACATACTACCTTGTGTCTTTGTAAGAGAGAATATTGATACAGGAACTGACAATGTCGAGCCTACTGTGCACTGACGTTGCAAAAAATATAAGGGAAGGTTTGCAAAGAAAGCAGGATCAAGAAAATTGTTTGTTCCTGGCTTTGATTCTGATCCCTAAAACATTTAGACCACAGAATTACAAAGAAAGTTAACATATGGCTGTGTCAAATATTGAATAAACATTGTAATTAGGAGATGAAAGTTCAAGCATATTTAAGATATAAACCAAAAAAAAGGAAGCATTGATGGAGAAGATAACTTACCAAAACGTTAAGAGATACATCATACAGAATATCAGAAGAATTCCAAGTCAAAGAACTTGGGACCAAACTTCCAGCCAAAACTACCCAAATGAACAAAAGAACTTCATTACCAGTTAAATTCAACAATTCACCGTGAAGCAAACAACACGAAGATAACTTCAACACCTCAATCGATAAATACTAGGAGAAAGAGAGGAGGCATACCATTTCCAAAAGAACGATTGTGTCCAGTGAAAAGCATAGTTGCAGGACATGACATTGACTTACGGCATGATTCATTTGGCAAATCTGTATAAGGAAAAAAATCTGTTTTCACGGCACGGAAATCAGGAGCAGGCATTTGCAATAAAGGAGGCCATTCTGGAGGATTTGGAATGGGGCAGCTTGCGGATTGTAACAAAGTTGAGTACTCTAACCCACAAACTTTCTCACATATACCATCTCCATTCGTATCAACACAAGCACAACCACAATTGTTTCTCGGCTTATCCAATTCGTTGTTGATTATTCTTTGAAGTAGAACGAGCAATAAACAGAGGATGAATGGGAAGGAAATCAGACGAATATTTGTCTTCAAATTTCGTTTCTGAGATAGAAAAAGAAGCAAAAAGTTCGACCATATTAGACAAAAGATTGATCATTATTATAAAACTTGTTCAGTTGATCTACTATTGCTTAGTCAAATGAAATCCCTGTGTTTTTTGGTCACGTTAGTTACTGCTTTAAGCCACCCCATGTCTTTAGTAGTTGTTAACATCAATGCAAATTCAAAAAAAAAAAAAAAAAATCATTTTATCTCAAGAGAACTATTAATTCAAAAGATTCAATTGAAGATCAAAATAATATAAGCATTTACACAATGAGCAGATCAAAATACGCTCGCAACGACAACATATAACCATCATAAGAGATAAGACACTATAGGAAAGTCAAATTAAGAACCAAGTCGATTTCGAAATGCACATGCTAAGGATAAAGAGAGAATGGAAATTAAGAAATCCGAATCGATCATTTCGTCCGAAAATTAAAAAGAATTAGAGAGAGCCTGTAAGGATATCTTAAAAGAAGACCTGGTACGTTAAGTTTTTCCTGAGTAGCGCATTTGCTTGGGTCCAGAAGGTCGAGGCCCCAAGAGATGGATCCGCCATTGATATCAAAATCAGAAGAATTCAATTTCTACGGCGTGAAAAGAGCTGATGGAAGAAGAAGGGAAAAAGCATAAATTCTAATAATCTTCCATGGAAAGGAAAAGTTCAACCGCCCACATTGTCATTAGTCCATTACCGCCACCAGTGGGAACAAAATGGAGTGATCTGAAAATTACATACATTTCCGTGCGGAAAATTCTCGGCGGCTGAACATTAGATCCTACTACCAACCAACGAAGTTAGGCCATATGAGTACAATCGACGAAATTGAGCCTTTTCCTCTACGTAACCCAGAAGAAAAATTCTACTATCATAATTTCTCTTTATTGTTCATTCATAATTCAACAATTTCTTCTTCTTCTTTTTCCTCTTTTGTCAAAATAATCTTGTAACTTTTTATATCCTGTTCTCTGTCACTCCACCAGTTTTTTTCTAATTTCTATAGAATGTTCTTTGTTTTTTTTAGGAAAAATTCGATAGAATGTTGTGATTGTGAGTGGGAGAGAAGCAAAATTACGTATATTGTTTTTTCTTTTTGTTCTTAATTGATGAAGAAACTCCTCTCCCCTCAATAAGTGAACATGTTTAAATATCATTCATACTTTTTTTGCTATGATAATAATTGCTTTGGCAATGAGCACGTTATCAAGAAATATCATTTAAATGGCTTTTTTATGAAAATAAATTGGAGTAAATACTTTGTTTTGAATGCAATAACAATAGTCAACCTAAAAACACTAAAAGTTTGAAAGTTCTAAAATCGTTGCACAATTATATTATAATATTGTATTTTCAATATATATATATATAATAATAATAATATCCAAATTATAAAAAATTTATAGTTAACTCTTATTATAATATGAGTCAGAGCTCAAGTCAAACATGACAATGATGCATAGCTTTTGATTCTAACTAAATATTGTTCTAAAAAAATACATTTCAATATTACTTATATCTTTTTTTTTCTTTTTGAATTCAATTTGAATTCAACGTGTGGAGTAGAAAGATTTGAACTTATAAACTTTTAGTCTAAAATATAAGTCTTTAACTAATTGAGCTATTACTTTTGTTATATCAATAGATCGTTTTTTTTTAATTCAATTATTTTGAAAGTGCTGAATGAAACCATCAATCTTTACAATAATAGTGGATGTCTTATCTAAATTATATTTAGATTATTAACTATAGTATAGTAGTTTAATGCATTAATTTTTCCAACAAAATCGAAACAATGTCAACTATAACATAACCCAAGCTTATTTATAATATAATATTATAAATAAAAGGGCAATCCATTTCAATCAATGTTTGAGAGTGATGGTGAAAAAGTTAGCATCTTCAAGAGAGAAGATTAAAAAGAATCTAGTTCCACTCAAAGTGATCTCTCAGGTCAGTTCAAACATACACTTGGAGAATAAATGCTCACTTCTCACTTTCTACTTTTTCACTTTAAAGATGAAAATCAGTAACATAACCCAAATCAGAATCATCCAGTAACTGTTTCAATGGCCAGTTTCCATGGCATGGATGCTAAAAACAACTGTATAAGGTGGAAGACAGGAAAAAAATTTGCAAATTGGCATACACTAATATCCATGAGACCAACATAATTAAGGTGTCATTGAACAAGATAATCACAATCAGATACAGTATAAACAACCTGTATTAGAACAGAGTACCTTAAATAATGTGTAATTGCAGCACAAAAACCTTGGAAAAAGAAAATAAGAAAGAGAAAAACTTAAAACCTATGATGTACATGCACTCAAACAACCCAGATGAAAGGATAATCAGAAAAGACCATAATGGCCTCAGCAGCCCCCCTTGAAGAAGGTTGGGACCCAATCACTGAATGGGTGATGGCTGATGGTTGATCACAAATGTATGAATCAAAGAAGACTTCAGATAAAAATCACCCCTCAATAGTTGTTCACATCTGGAAATCCATTTTCACCTTCTCCAGTCTGCTTGGATTACCTTTCCTACAAAAAGAATATCAAATTTTTTGGTGTTTCAGCAGAGGATGCAAAGACAAATTAACTTGGATTTTCTAAAAATGTTCTTTTCAAATGGATGCCAGCTTAGTGCCAAAAGCTTTCATATATAACTTCCTATTTGTTCAGCATGAATGACAAAAGTTGTATGATTAGAAAAAGGTCAATGGCTAGCTAAAGGCAGTATCAAAATTTGGGACCTGCTGCATAAGGGACACTGGTTACTACACTCAGTCATCACTAGAAGGAAAATAAGAAAATGATCTCTACATTGAACAGCATGCTTACCATTTCCATCTCTTGATGCCAGAAGTGCCTTGTCATTTTTATTTCCTCCTTTGCCACCTGCTTGAACAGGTCTTTGTGTTCGTGGAGACTGCGAGCTAATTTTCGCATTAGTTGGCGAGGGTAAAGAATGCCGCCGGTTGAGGTTATTTCTTTCAGTGTCCTGTCCAAATCTTGGAGATCCTTGTGCTCTCAGTTTGGCTTTTGCAGATTCAGTTGCTGCCATGTAGCTAGGTAAGGTTGGACTGTGTTGTAACCCATTCTCCACTCGCTCCTGCTTGGCAGGAGTAGAGGCTTTCCGGCCAGATTTCGGGTTCTCGTTGTTAGTATAATCTTCCTTGTGGTTTAATTCCCCATTTGACAGTGAGTTAATTTCATCTCTAGGGTAGCTCTCTGTCAAAGGCTTGGTCTCCACAGGAGCCTCATCACCAGCAATGCTTTTATCTTTCTCACTGCTCTCAATCAAAGGCAGTGAATCTACAACAGGATCACCATTATCTACATTAAGTACATCTTTTGTCGGTAACGGCTCAGGAGTTGTTTCCAAATCAGGCTGGACCTGTATCATTGAGACCGCCTCCTTTTTCAACTTCTCAGAAGAATTACTAGTACCTCTTGCCAAAATGTCACGACCTAGACCATTAGAAGCCTTGTCCAAACTTTCCTTAGGCTTCTCAGCATCCGCTTCCGCTGTTAGGGCAGAATTGTCAAGGACAGGGTTATGGACTTTTCTCAGACTGCGCTTGACCTTTTCGAGCTCCAGCTGGGGATTTTCCTGAACCGGCTCTGCCGCCGAATGACTTGAAACTTTCCTAAAATTACGTTTGGGTTTTTCAACCTCTGTAGATGCTTGGACAGCAGCACTGTCATTGTTTACAGCAGGAACTCTCCTCGTGCGTTTCGATCTAATGGTGTGTGCCTCTCCGGTTTGACCAGTGCTTAGCTTTCTTTGAGATTTTGATTCTGGAACTTTTTTGATTTGGGGAATTGGTTTCCAAAATCTAGACTTTGACCAGCGTTCTAGCCACCTCAAGGCTGAATTTTCTTCTCCATTATCAAAATGGATTTGCAGAGGTTTTGCAGTAGTAGATGAAGCAAGCTACAAGGACAAATTACAAAAGAAAAAATCATACCAAATACAGATTACAATAAACAGGTAGCAATTATAAACCTTTAACGAAAAAAAAATACACGCAAACCTTCCAAACCTTCCCTCCAAAGCTCAATAATTAGTTTAGAGGCATTGAATGGAGAATGAATACATTCTTGAAATCTTTCCATAAATTTTATAATCACGCTCTACATTGAAGAAAACTAAACACAGTTTCTGATTAACAGACCTCCATGAACTATATATACTGAAAAGAATGAACATATAAAAAGTATGGCTATAAGACACCAGACTCATGGGCTCCAACGAGAGAGAATGTAAAAGTATAACAAATAATACAGTTCAGTTTAAGAGAGAAGTAAATCGTGGAGACCGGTACTAGGAAGATCTCTCCTTCCCGCTTAAAAGAGTTCTACTCGTTGTTGATTTAACTGATAAACATAATAGAACCACGTCCAGAGAATGATGTGATGGTAACTTACCTTGATAATGAAAGCATTTACTGAAAGCTTTGTCATTCGGGTAGAGAGACTTAATCCAGCAGGATCCACTAATGGTAGCTCCTAATGTGGAAAAAAAATATGAAAATCATTAGAATAAGGTATAGATTTGTTAACTACTCTTCCAAGTTCCAATTAACAATTCTCTCTCTCTATCTGTGTACATATGAGCTCAGTTCAAACATGAAAACACTAGACTGTTTTACAGTCACTTGGGAAGTTTATTTCCCACAAATGAAATCCTTGGACATTAGCTTGAAAAACGTGTATAGTGCATCAAATCTAGGATTAAGATGATTTTTAACACAATACAATATTTAAACAAAAATGCACTAGATAAAGGTGTATGTGCAAAAACAATATGAGACATCAAGTTCATTACAAAAGTATTGAAGAAAAACTAAAAGAAATCGGAAAATTCCCTCCAACCGTACACAAAACGAATGTTGATAACAGTAGCAGTGTACTTTTATGAATTACCTGTGGCTTCACTAATCTACATTTGTTTTGCACTTCAAACCCTACATCAGAAAGCCTCACTCTTCTTCCCCGAGCAATGGCTTGAAATTTAACAACTCCAAGCATACACGATAGAGTAGCAACAGCCTGTCTCCTTACCAAGTGACCACGAATAAGTGCCTGCAACCTAATAATACCTTTGAGGGCCCGGAATGCTCTGCGAGCCTTCAAACAAAATTTGTGTCAGCAAAATTCCTTAAATCTGCCAAACAGAAGGAATAAACCTAATATAGTAAGCAATACAAGTATCAAAATTAAGGCTCCTCTAATAAGAGACAAGTATAGTTTCATCAAGTCCCAATAATCACAACTTTGGAGGGGACAAGAGTCCAGCTTCAAAAGATAATTAGGAGAGAAAAGTGAAGAGATGGGCTAAAAAAAGCAAAGAGTATTAACACACAACATGGAGTATTACTCTATAAAGAAAAAAGAAGAGGCTACCAAATAACCTCCAGCTTGAACCTTAGTTTTAGCCTCCTCTTTACTTACCAAATAACCCCTAAAAGCAGCTTGAGCCTTAGTTGCAGCTTCCTCTTTACGGATTCTCTCAGGATCAGATGGTGCATCTTGGCAGGTAGATCCTTGAATTTCTGCATCTTGATTTCCCGGAATTGATATTGACCTTTCATGCGACAAATTAGCTGCCTCATTGTTGGTAATTTTTGACACCCCTTCATTTGTATCGATGGTATTGTGGGTTGGATGTGAAGCTACTGGATGACTAATAACAGAACTAGCCTCTGATGCCTTGGCAGAAACCAATACATCTTTCTCATTTCCATTTTTCTACACAGTATCAAAGATAGAGGTATTAAACATCTGGTATTTAAGTAACCTAATTTTCCAAAGACATCGTCAACATTGAGAGTATCAAGGTTCAATCTGCAGCCATGAAACTGAAAGTACTTAGATAGAAAGTGAAAATTCAACTCATCTGCTTCAAGTCAGCATGTAGCTAACAGATTTGATTTGCAATGGTTCAACAATCGTGCACATATTTACACAATGATTTAGGTGGACGAGTTTATATAAGTTCACGTTCAATAAAATGAGGAAGAGCATAAATGGAAACTTTACAATTGAGATATGGGCCCACAACAAATACAACGGACAAAATACAAAGTAAGATTTTTGTCAAATTAGAACAAATGCACCGCACAAATAAATGTAGATAGGTCGAAGTTGGATCGGAAACAAATGGATCTATAACTCAAGTGAATAACAAGGAACCTTAAAGGAAAATTGGTGGTTAGACGCCTATGTTATACTGGGAAAAATTTGTGCAAGTACAATAATAAGATCACCGTTACCTCTCGGCTCTTAGAAAGATTAGATTTGGAAGACTTCTTCCCAAACAAAATGGTCTTAATCCACTTTGCTGGTGACTTTCCCATTGCTGAAAGATTAAGCTCTGCAAACGTAAAATTTTAGTGAACAATAGCAGTATAGAATTCTTGATAGTAAATATAAGGAGATTAAATACATATATACAAGACGACCAACTGCTCGCCCTTAGTTATGAATTAGATATCCTTCCAGCGAAGTAAAGATGTTAAACAAACAGATGCTTTCAGAGTCCCTATTTAGACTTTGTAGAGAGGCATCTGAAGACCACAGTTTCTCAAAGGGGAAAGTTTCCAACAAGACTAAGGCTATAGCCTTTATGTATAGATTCCCCTTCAAACTTCTACACACAGAAATTTGAAAATGCTAGTCTACAAGAAGTATGACTATGAATATGAGAAGTGTGTTGACCACTGCAAGTTGAGGTTGAGTTCAATCCAAGAAAATTCCCCAGTCATTCATTCATGTTTTTCCTCACGAAACATCAAAACCTTCAAGTCATTGATTCCAAACAAGAAAACTTCAATTCCTCCTCACTCGAAAGTCGGACCTTACAACATCACCACACGAAACATAATTGGTAGGTATTACTGTTGATAAACAGTAGATATTCTACAAGATCATCCCTTAAAATAAAATTTTCCCTCCCATGAGCTGCCAAATTGAAAGTAGCACTAGTTGTTCAATCCTCTCACATTCCTAGTCGATGATCTCTTTATACTTTCGTTGACCCAGCAAGGAATACGACAGTAACTTCAAGCATTTCTCAGCAACGGATCAAAGCATCCAAATCCAAAGTTTCAGCGGGTTCAAATGCTCAAGGACCCATCACACAGACAAAACGAGTTGTCGGGAAAAGACCAAGGGAACTAAAAATCAAAACTCCCCAAATCATCACATCACAAATGAGCATATGAAATAAAACCCAATTCACATAGATCATAACCAATGTAGAATCTAAACTGAGAATCAAAGAAACTAAACTAAGAATCAAAGAAACCCTACCGACAAAACCTGCAGTTCAGAGTAATTACTACACCAAAAAAAGAAAACCAAAAAAACAAAACCCAAGAAAGAAGCAAAGGAAGTTCCAATCCCACAGCATCAGATCTGAAACTTACCGACCTCACTCAATGTGCCCACTTCAAAAAACCCCTAATCTACCATTTCCTGAAAAGAAAAAAAAAAACTCAGAGAAACAAGATCATCTTACCCTGCAAACCAAGCTTGCAGCAGACTGCTGTAAGAAGCAGCTGGAGAAACAGAGAGATCTAGCAGTAGCCAAGAAAGAGTAACCAAAAAAAAAAAAAAAAATCAAAAACATAAAAAAGGAGAGAACGACAAAAGAAATGAAGCGCGAGAATGAGCAATGGGGTAGAGAAAACGGTGCTTACAAACTAGGAAAAACGTGAACTTGAAAGCTCCATCAATTTTAAATTTTTATTTTCATTTAGCTGCCCTGGATTAGCTTTACTCTGCTCTCACACTGCCATTGGTGTGGTGACGGGTGAGCCCCAAAAGAAAGAAAGGAAAAAAAAAAAACACCAAGATGCGGTGTGGTGCACCATAATACGGTGGGGAGTTGTGTTTCAACCGTTGGATTGGAATACTTCGAGAGTGGTCTGGATCGAACGGGTGAGAAACGAGGATCCGAATGGAGGAACAGTTGCGTTAATTAAAGAAGGGGGGGTGTGGTGAGTGGTCCCCGGGGCAGTTACTTGGGAACCAAGTGTAATGTTGGGCTTCTTTATTCGGAAGCATGGGGTGGAAATTACGGTTGTAGCCTTGGAGCGGTGGTTTGGAGTTGACGCGCGGGAGAATCGCGTGGAGAAAAGAGAAGAGTAGGTGACGGTAGTGACGGTCAGTTCACAGACATCGTACCCCCGACGCGCGTGAGATTGGCGGGAGGATGTTGGGTGCACCTGGAAGTTGGAGATAGTTACATGCGGGTCACGCTGGAAGAAGCTCGTACGGTCATCCACTTTTTTGCCCTTTTTTCCATTTTTCTATTTTCTTTTTCATTCGGTTTCTGTGATAATTTACATTTTGTTTATCATATTTAGTACACTGGGCCATCACATTCACCAAGAAAAATATCTTTTTCTTTGCCGTCTAATATATAATCTACCCTAAATTTATAGTTTAAATTTTCAAGATGGTATCTTCTAATTTTATATATCTCTCATTAGTCAAATTGAGCATAATTTAACTTCTTAAATGTATCTCTTCGATCAAAAGGTTATGAGTTTGAATCCGTACCCTCCACATGTTATTGAACTAAAAAAAAGAGTTTGTCCCACCTTTCGTATTTAAATTTAATAAATCTCTAAGAATATAATATTTTGAAAGAGTTCATCTTTAAGATAAAACAATATTAATTATAGACAAAAGTAAATGTAAATATGGGACTATTTCGGCATAATGTTCTAATAAATCTTTAAACAAATTTTTGATTTTGTGTTTTATAGACCCTGTAACCTATTCGGCACAAACTTCAACTTTGTTTACATTAGATAAACTTAAATTTGTAATTTTGTGTCTAATTTATCTGTAAATTTTTTCAAATGTCTAATTTAATCTATTAGACAAAATTTTGAAAATTTAACCTATTAGAGACTTTTAAGCTTTAGAGATCATTAGAAAAATTCACCTAAAATTAAATATGCACATTGCTGGGAGCAACAGATAAGAGAAAATATGTAAAGTTTCAAATACAGTTTTTTTTTTTTTTTTTTTGAGATCAACAACATAGGTAGGAGTAAGGTGGGGATTCGAACTCACGTCTTTTTTGTTAGAGAGATATGTTTTAACCAATTAAATTATATTCAATTTCATACCAAAAAAAAATTATTTTAATATCATATAAATCAACACACTAAACTAAATAGATCGATTCTATATTTTGTATGCATTTTTAATTAACAAAAAGAATTAAGGAATTAAGCCTAGTTTCTGTATCATGATTTATCGTGTTCTTTTTGTCGTTTGCGTTTGAAAAACAATATTGTTTGCTAATTGCGGAAGCAAAGATTATCTTATTATCGAGATTCAACGAACACAACTTTTGCAAGACAACAAATAAAAAGTCATTTAAATAAAAAATAATTTAATTTGTATTGATTGATATATGATGTTTTTTTCGATATTTGGCTTCGACAAATATCAAGTCAACAAGTAGGACAATACAAGCAATAGAAAGAAGAGCTAACAAATTTTTTGGTTGTTTTTTTGGTTGGTGAGAGATTATATATTCTTTTTATTTTAAAGAGAGGGACTAATTTAATTTGCATGGGGTCCTTTTGCCAACTGTTGTGTTATTGTCAAATGAAAATGTGTTATATGGTTGATAATTAATTATTTTATAAATTAAATTAAACCCCACAGTGCTATAAAAAGCAAGTTTGGAGATAATTATAGTAATTAAATATATTATTTATGTAATTTATAAAGCATATGGTTGGAGAGGAGTTTGTTAATGAAAAAGACCCATTAATTAAAAGCTTACCTACCAATGTTCGAGAAGATCACCAACACATCATTAACTTTATCGTATATACTAAATAAAAATGTCTTAAAAGACATGTTTTTACCTAAGTATTGGACTAAACAAACGCACGTCTAATAGTCAGTTGTGTTCGTTGATTGAATGTTGATGCGACATCCTCTAAATCATTGCTTTATTGCTTAAAATTCAATTGAATTTTTCATAGTACGGATGTATTGCGTCGTCATTTTATTAACAATGTAAACTACATGAACTAAACAAATCAAGAGAAATAAAAAACTAGATAAAGTCAAAATTTTGGTCATTATGATTCTAAAAATTTTAATTTAGTTCTCATAGTTTTAGTCAAACTTTACCAATCGTCTTTAATAATGACACCAAATTGACACTTTTTTTTTGTGACAATGAATTAATATTTTCTATTTGTCTAAATGTGTTTGCTAACTATATTTAAGGTTCATAAAAAATGAAATAAAAATGATAGAACGAAATATGTGAGTTTTTCAAGTGAGTAAAAGAAAGTTTATGGATGATATATGAAATCATATAAATCATAATTAAAACTAAAAAAAAAAAAAGTAAAACCTAGACCATAAAGATTAAATTGAAAATTTTAAAACTACAATGATCAATGTTGGGGTGAAAAACTACACTAACGTACGTCTGGGTCATTCGGGGAAAGCCACGTGTCACGAAGAGAAGTGTGGCTTCACCACGGATGATCTCTCGAGGTGAGAGGTTAGAAAAACCGACCCCCCAGCTCGGTAGAAAAATATCGCCATGAGAGTAACGCCGCATCAGAAAAGGGCGCCAAATGGAGCGTGGTCAGGATAGAATCTAGCCTCAAAACTAATTTATCGTCCGTCGTGATTTATAATGGACAAAGGGGGATTACCTCCAAAAAAAAAAAAATTTCACTCTACTATAAATTTCAGATACCTACGAATATAAGAGGTGCGCACAAAATACTGTGAGCAATCTATTATTCTACATATCTGAGGAAGCATAGCTCTGAGTCTGCATCATACTCAAAGATTTCCGTGCAAAAACAATCAAGCTGAAAATATACCTAAATTATAAAAACTAAATTTGTAATTTAACCTAATTAAGAACATGAATAAATTGTCAATCCAAGCCCAACTCACAATGGATAAATTATCTACTACCATCATAAATATCAAGAGTTCAATCTTCTATCCATATAATTGTTGAACTAAAAAAAAAAAAAAAAGTGATTAAACTAAATTTAAAATTTAAGTTTGTTATTGCTTTGGTTGTAAAAAATTTTAAAAAAAATTGAGAAGTAAAAGAACCGTTAAGGAGTGGAGTGCAGAAGCAGAACGTGGACTGTCAGAGTTTGTGTCGGCCAACGTAAGCCGCACAGTAAGGGAAGCTGAGCTGCTGTATCTTATCCTCCACTCCTTTGGGCCCAACTTCCACAAGGCCCACTGGGCCCAGTAACCTCAGCGCGTCCCCTTCACGCACCCTCCATTTATTTCAATTCTCAATTCTCGTGACATTATCAATGAAGAAAAAAAAAAAAACCAAAATTTGCAATTGAAAATCTTAATATTGAAAGCAATACAAAAAAACAAACAAACCAATTAAAGTTCAGCTGTCCAAATGCAACACCGACACTTGGAATTCTACTTTTATTAACAACTTCTTCCAAACATAAGAGTAAATTTCTATTTTACGATACATAAAATTAAAATTAAAAAAAAAAAAAAAACGTTGGTTGAAATGTCACTGTCGAAACGATAGTAAATTGAGCTATATTATTTGTATGAGACAAGACAACCAAACCTTTCGGAAATCCAAAAACAATCCAAAGCATTACTTTTGGTGTTCAAAACCTCCCATACATTTATGGTCTTTTTCATAATTTTTATTTCTTTTTAATTGTATGCTTTCAACTAATATCATTTCTTAATATACACGTTTTTTTGTTTTTCTTATACTATATATCTACTAAATAAATTCACACAGTTTTCCACGTTGTGGTTTAATTGTATTGTTCAAAGAACCTAATTTAATAAGTAAATGGACAAATCTATATATCTTTAATTTTAGAGGAATCTCACTCCACGAAGTATAGCATAGGTTTGATTTTTCTTAATGTATTTTACCTTATATTTAACTTTGACTTTGCGTTGAACTATGTTTTTTTTTTTTTTTTGGGTATAATTATAAACTTTTTTATATTTGAAAAAATATTTTTATTGTATATTATTTATGTAAATACCTCTCAATTATAATGCAAGCAATCTTGTTGTAGTCTTGTAGAGAACATAATTCAAATAATATAAGCATTATACCGCTTAAAGATACAATTTATGTCATACCAACAAACAACCCCTATCAAAGCTAATTATGAGATGTGATGTTTTTTTTTTTAAATTATATTTGAGAATTTGAAACTATGATTTATAAAGTAAAACATTAATAATGTCAAATCACTTGAACTGTATATATTGTTAAAGACAATAGATCATTCATCTACATCTCCACAATGGTATGATATTGTCCATTTTGGACATAAACTCTCATGGCTTTGCTTTTGGTTCACTCCAAAAAGGTATCATATTAATGGAGATGTTGTCCCCCGCTTATATACTCATGAATCTCTCGTTGTCCAATGTGGAACTTTGGTTGCACTTCTAACAATCCTCCCCTCAAATAAAGGACCATTGAGCCTCCCTTTAAATTGTTATCCATGTGTCCACTCTTGTCCAAGTCAACTCCTTCCCCCATAGCACAGCACACTGTCTATCCTGATAGAGCTCTACTACGGATCCTTTATAGCATCCTTCACATGACTATTTCCTTGATACTCATTACTTTCCACTTGTTCGGTACACGAGGGTTCTACCGACATTACTAAGTTAGGGGCATGACTTTGATACCATGAACAACCAACATTTTTCACATATCTACAATGATATATATAATATTGTCCACTTTGGACATAAGCCCTCATGGTTTTACTTTTAGTTTCACCTCAAAATATCTCATATCAATGAATTGATGTTGTCTCTCTCTCTTATATATCCATGATTCTCCTTTTGTCTAGCCAAAATTTAGAACTTTGGTCGCACCCCCAACTTATATGCTGTGTGAAAGAAAAAATTTAAAGACTAAAAATCATTCATCGTAATCTAATCCTAAAGACAATATTTTCCATAACTTCTCAACTAAGTCCTAAATGCCCCATCATCCACTTTAGTTTAAAAGACTAAAATGTCCGTACTTTAATATACTTAAAAATGGTAGAATTGAATAAACAAAACAATTACATCAAATCATTCTCTCTTATAAAATGTCATAGTTAGGTGAAAAATGTCAATTGAAATCATGGGCATTATAGGAAATTAAAAATAATAGTTTTTCTAGAGTAATAATTATTTTACTCTCTCTATTTTTTTAATTACTCAATGTGGATTTTAAGAAAAATGCATATAATTGGCCAATGAGTATGTACCAACTTATAATTGAGCGTACTCATGTTGCGTTTGGTGCAATAATTTCTAAGAAAATAATATAAATTTAATATTGTCTTCTTTCATGTCATTATTATTACATTTTTTTCATTTATATTTATACAGTGGAAACAAGTAATAATAGCTGGGCGAAAAGTAGTAAACTTCTCATAATAAAAATCTCTTAAAATTATTTCGAATAATTTGTTTCGTTTTAGAATTTTCTTCATTCAACAAAACCCAACTTATCAATACCTGAAACCATTCAAAAAGAAAATGCAGAAACAACAAAATTCAAGAGAGAAAACGATGACATTTTATTAGTAAAAGTTGAAAAGTATATCAAGATTAATTTACACTTATCAAAGACTCTCGAATTACAATTAAGAATGACTTCAAATTCGAATCTCTAATAATCTATCAACAAATTCGACGAATGCTCAGGCAAA
>JAOANK020000018.1:5245020-5260229 GCA_026257165.2 Telfairia occidentalis | reverse complement strand
AGAGAGAGAGAGAGGAAGTTTCGTACTGTACAAAATACAATAAAGAAGTCAGATGGGAAGTGGATTTTTTTCATTATTCATCAACATTAGCCATCGGCGTGCCACCGCCGTCCACCTCTTTTTCTCCTCCCCGTCAAATAACGGTGAGGTCAAATTTTAGTATGCTTTACGAAACCTCCTCATTGGTCCATGCATTTGACTTTTATTTTCTCAAAAATTAAACATCACACATGGAACCGGAAATATCCGTTTGTTCGTTTTACGTTGAATTGCAAATTTAGTTCCGAAAGTTAAATAAATCTTTAAATTTCTGTGTCTAATAGAATCTTAACTTTATAAAATATTTAATAAGTTTCTAAATTTTTAATTTTGTATCACTTAAATTTTTAATTTTACATGCATTTAATAGATCTTTAAATTTTTAATCTTGTCTTGTGTCTAATGGACGATCCTTAATTTTAAAAAGTATCTAATAAGCTCGTAAACTTTTAATTTTATATCCAATAAGTATTAAAATTTTTAATTAATTTTACATGCATTTAATAGATCTTTGACCTAACTAATTGACATTCTTTAAAAAAATTTATGAACTTATTAGACACACAATTGAAAGCTTAGGGTCTTATTAAACACCACATTAAATTTTATATCTAATATATCTATTAATTTTAAAATTTCTTATTATGTTAGGGACTTAATTAATACAAAATTGAAAATTCAAGGACAATCTAATTTTTATTTTTTTGTTTGTTTATGCATTTTATTTTTTCATTTTGATGTCTAAATTTTTTTTAAATATATATTTTAATTTTTTTTATAAAAATAATTATATTTAATCATCACAGTGATTCTACACTCAATTTAGGCTACATTGATCAATACTCGCTTTAGCTAATCTATACCATTTCAATCCATGTCCATGTCAATAGGGCCACGTCGAAGAAGGAAGAAAGGAGACAATTAACCCCCTTCTTGATTTATCTAATAAAAAACAATTTAACAAATTTTAGATCTAAATATTGTTCCCTTTCTAAGTTTTCAAAATGGAAATAATGTTATATAATATCAGAAAGGTACTAATATTGCATCTCTCTCTATTAAAAATAATGTTCTTACCAACATTAATATATATTCAAAATTGTTTAACGATTAATAATAAACAACAACAATAGTTAAAAAATGTATATTTTAAAAAATTAAAAAAAATTAGAAACTTAAATAACATAAATCTAGAACATTTTAACAAAAATGGGATTTACAATAAAACCACCCCTTTTTTTTTGGAATATAATTAGAACCCAATTAATTTTATGCTTCAGTTATTTGCAATTTTAATCGTTGGAACAGAATCACATATTATTGAACAGTTCAGATTTTTCTCCGTTTTAGGTACCGAAAGAGCGGTTCAAATTTCTAAACAAAACTTCACACGCCTACCAATGGATGGTGTTTTCGTAAATCCTCTTATCTTTAATCTCTTTAATTGAATTTAAATATCACAATATTAATTTCATTAATTTCTATCAATATATTAGAGTGATTTGTCCTCAGAGTGTATTTAAAAAAAAGCATATTTCATTTTTCGACGTATATACGTATATGAGCGTACACGGGAGTTATAAGAGAGAGCATGCATGCAAAATTGTGAGTTTAAAATTATTAGCGTTATTCAAATAATTAAAATCCTCTCTCTATATGTATACAGAAAAGTCAATACAAATATTAATAATATTATTTTAGCTTAAAGTTTGAGCTTTTGACTTTAAAGCGTCCAACTTTGCCTTCCAAGTGAATATATTGAGAAGACTTTTGATTTATGAACGTACATTTAAACACATATAGTTCAATCCATAAGGTCGAGTTTATTTAATGTTGTCATAATTAGATCCATCCAAAGTTCTCCACTTTCAATTTATTTATTTATTGCGGTGTACGAAATTTAACTTCGTTGTGATAAATTTATTAGTAGTAATATTCTCTCTTCTTTTTTTTTTAAATAGTTGACAATAATTTATTAAGGACGAGTTTCTGAATATGGAGGGCATGAACTCTACTTAATTGATGCTAAACAAGCTAAATATAGTTTAACTTATTATTTAGGCTCCGTTTGATAATAATTTGGTTTTTGAAAGTTAAGCTTGTAAGCTTTACTTTCACTCAAAAGTTTCTATATTTTGTTTCCACTTTCTACTAATGTTGTGAAAAACTAAGCTAAATTTTGAAAACTAAAAAAAGTAGTTTTCAAAAAGTAGTTTTTGTTTTTGAAATTTGACTAAGAGTTCAAATGTTTCTTTAAGAAATGTAAAAATCATAATTGAAAAATTAGGAAGAAACAATCATAAATTTCAAAAATAGAAAACTAAAAACAAAATCGTTACCAAACGGGACCTTAGATATTAGTAACCTTTCTAAGTCAAATGGGAAAATCCTCCGTCATTAGTTCGACGTATTGATTCAACATTAAAATAGCGCTAAATTTTACCTTTTGTGTCAATACATAATTTCACATGTTTCAAACTTATATCTATAAATTTATGAGTTCTTTTTTTTCTAATTTATCTATGTTTTCTGAATTTATGAATCTTTTTTTTTAGTTGAACAATATGTGTGAATGAGAAATGTGAACTCATGAACTTTTAATCAGAAACACATATTTTTGAATTATGCTCAGTTTAACCTGAATTTACCAATATGATGTAGTAAAAATTTATACATAAACACATTTGTGTGTACTAGCATTTATTTTAACAAAATATTGATATAGATTTCCATAATGTGTGTTAATACGATCAACAATAACAACTTAAATTTTAGTAGTATTAATTATTAAGCTGAGAGAACTTTCATTTAAAAATAAATAAATAAATAAAAGAAACTCATACTAGATTTTTGGTTACCGTACTAAACTTTCAAATTTTATTTTAGTCCTCAACTTTTAAGTCTATGTTATTTAAATTACTAAACTTTGTATTAAAAAAGTATTTTAATCATTATTATTATTAATATATATATATATATATATATATATATTTGTTATTCAAACAAAAGTTTTGAGTATATATTTCACCCAGAGACAACACATGTGAAATTCTTGAAGTTTGTGGATTTGTTTGAATTACCAAAAACTCACATGGGAGAATAAAACATTATAGAAAATTGAAGTCGGCTGTCAAAGTTCAATGGTTTAGGTCAAATTCATACACTGTGATAGACTTTTGGGAGAAGAATTGAGTGTCAATTTATGTATAAAATTTATAAAACCAGATCCCTTCTTTCAAATAAATCAATTTTTAAAATAAAAAAATGACATACTATGCCCCCCAATTTTTCCTTCATTTTCCATAATTTCAAATTAAAAATTTTCAACGACTCATCGGTTCCATCAACCTAGGTTAAATTTCAATCAAATCAAATTTTAAATGATTTGGATAATTTTTTCGTTGGTTCGATTTATATATTTGTTTTTATAAGTATTTTGATTAGGTCAATTTATTACGTCCTATATATCATTTTTTTTTCATCGGCTTGCTTTCAATTATTGATTAAAAATACATTAGGTGTTTTATAATATTGATTATGTTGACATAGTAATAAAAAAAAACACTAATTATACATATTTTAAGCCTTAATCATGTGGTAATTTTATTAAATAATTCAAATTTATTAATTAACTTTTTTTAAGAGCAAACTTATTAATTTACTTAAAATCAAATAATTTTATATATTTGAACCAATTTGAATATAAACTTAATTGGTTAACGTATATATTTTCGAAAAAAAGGTAGAAGTTACAAACTCTCAGCGGTATGATGTTGAACTAAACAAAATAATAGAATTAATCGTCAAAATGCTAACAAAAAATGGTATTGAATTCCTAAATTCGATATTCTAAGTCATTATTATTATTTCGGAAAAGTGAAGATATTAGCCAGACAAATTCCTGATATCATTTTAAGTCAAAGAAAATTAGTTACATGTTTTGTTTTAAGTATGCTTTTATTTGTTTTTATAATTTTTCAAACTATTTTGATTATTATAAATTTAAAAAAAAAAAAAATTTATTTAGTTAAAAAGATTTTGCAAAATTTTAACCAAATACTACTCATTAAAAAAAATATGATTTAAATCCTATTTTGGTCTTTCAACTTTTAAAATATCTACTTTGGTCCTAGATTTTTAAATTTGATCCGTTTGGTCCCTAAACTTTCAAAATATTCGTTTTGGTCTTTGAACTTTCGAAATATAATCATTTTGGTCCTTGCTATATAAATTTTTTCATCTTATATTATTTGTCCATTGTTTATTTTCATCCTATGTAACTTAAATACATGCTTCCTCTCAACATGTTAATATATATATTTGAAAATATGTCATTAGGTTGCTAAAAATAAAATAAAGATAGATATCAAAATGATTAGTTTTTGAAAGTCTAAGGACTAAATTAGACATTTTAAAAGTTCAATGACAAAAATATAACAAACTTGAAAGTTCAAAGACTAAAACAGATCCATACACAACTTTGTATATGTTTTTTTTAGAATATAATATTAAGAGTAGATGCTAAGATTCAAATTCTACGGTCTATTAAAAGAAAAGTAAAAATAGTACGTTATGCTAAGATTGAGCTATATATGCTTTTAAAATGAATTGGAGTTTATTTATTAATAAATAATCAAGAGAATAAAACATAAAAACTAGATGTTACCCAGAGAAAAAAAATGAATTACAATATTTTATAAATTATGTTTTATCACAAAGTTTTTAATTTAGAGAGAGAAAATGAGAGGGGAGAGTTGAGGTTCCACAAGGCATCCCCACTAATGTCAATGATATGTTATATCAACCATCATCTTTGATCTCTTAGATTGTCTTACTTTAGCAAATTGCTTAGTTTAATAAGAACATGATCTATACAAATTCATTAAATTAAGAAGTGGTCAATAGCCTTCAATTTTGTTACCAATCAGTCATGCAAACTACAAACTTTATATTATATCATATGGTTTATTTTATTGCTAATGAATCAATCAACTGCATTTCAAAGTCATTACATTAAATATTGACAAAAAACAAAAAAAAAGAAAAAAAATTAAAGTTGAAATCGTACACTTACATACCCTTAATATTATATACTGTTTTTCCTCTAAGATTTTCTTAATCGTCAGTTAAATAAATAAATAAATTATTGCTAGTTGTCATTACACATTAGATTTTCTTTCTTTTGTTTTAAAATAATGAAAATGGATGACTTCATTTAATCGATAAATCATTTGAGTTAATTTAAGTTTATTACCGACATATATATAACATATGGGGTTGATAATTAAATTAGTAATCATCATTTGGACTACCATTGATTAATTGGAATATTTCAAATTAATCCATCTTAGTTAAAGTTGACAGTTACAATTCCATCATCTTGACTTTTGATTAAGTAATTATTTAACTATAAATTCATTTGATTTCTAACTGTACAGAATTCAACTAGGATTAGGAATCGATATTCATACACTATTTAAATTTCATTTTCATAATTATTTGTTCAAAATATCTATTTTAATTTTGAAAGTTTATTATATTTTAGTTTTTTAAATTTCAAAATATTCATTTTAGTTTCGGCAATAAAAAGAAAATATCTTTTAATTATTGTCGTTATTTTGTTATCAATTATTTAACATAAGAATAATGTGATTTATGAATCAGAGTCATATAGATTGTAATTTCGTGCAACACGAGCAAATATAATTGACAATGTTTTACTTAAATTGCCGTGCAAAGAAAAAAAAATTAAGGTTAATTTTCAATGGAGACGAGTCTTAACTTATGACTTTTTAGATTAGTATCCATCACATGCCCACGTCATAAAACTGATTAATAAATTAATGACAAATCAGACTACTAAGACAACGCAAATAAAATAATTAATTACCAATCCAGAAAAATAGAAAAGAAAAAAAAAACGATTGAAAATAAATTCAAACTTCATTGGTCATCGTTTGTCTCAATGCTCCGACCTGACCCCTTGGAGGGGGGTTTAAGCCACTAGAATTATTGACAACAACAAACAGTTGTATTTTAAAAACAATTTTGGAAAAAAAAATACCTCCAAAAAAAGAATCCTAAATAGTTGAAAATTATTTTCCCTTTATGTACTGCTGGAACTTTGCCCATTGAGAATTGGTCTTGGAATATTCTTAGATAATTTGCAATTTGATTTTGTTTTTTTTTGTAATTCGTAAAATAATAATCGAATAGTCGTCTATTACGTACTTTTCTTATACATAAAAGAAACTATGGATGATCAGTTCAAGTTTGTTTCGATAAGTTTAAAGAATAGATCAAAACTATTGAATTGTTTGTATTATGTTTTTTATTATTTGTGTAAATATGTTTAAATTAATTCGATGAGATATTTTACCATAATTTGAATTATATATAGAGAGGTTTAGGATTTAAGGTTTAATAAAGTAAAAAAATTGAGTTGAAAAAGGAGAAAATGATTTTTCTTTAATTTAAATAAAAGCATATGTTAAGAAAAAAAATGAAGAAATATAAAAAAATGTATGGAGTGGACAAGTTGATTTGATGAGATGAGGTTAAGAAATAGCTTTATAGAGAGAAGCGAAAATTTAAATATATAAAAAAAAGAAAAAGTCACGAACGGAACCAAGTTGCCAAATTTTATAATTTTAATTTAATTATTAGGCAACATGAAGAGAAAAGATAATAATAAAAGAAAAAATGAATGTATTTAACCTTTTTTTTTTTCCTTTAAGAAATATAATTATTTGAATTGGTTTCAAGGAGACGAAAATTAAAACTATAAATTAAGGGAGATTATTGGGAAAAGGAAAAAAAAAAGGAAAAAAAGGGAAGAGTAGTTGTTGAAAAGGTGAATTAATAAATCATATTACTAAGATAATAAAAAATATTGGTAGATAAATATAGGGGAATCAATTTGCTAGTTAATAATAGCCAGTCAATAAAAAAAAAAAAAATCTAATTTTATGTGTTCATTTTAGAGTACTTAGGGGTATCGTACAATTCTTTACAATAAATTAATACAATTAATTATAATTAAAAAGTAATTGTTACTTAATAGTTTGGTATTTAAATTAAATTGTATGAGACGAAACTGTAGTCATTAATTTAAAGAAGAGGTTTTTTTCTCCTTTTTTCTCATATTCTTTTAGAGCTGCAAACCTAGAACAACTTCATTGTTTTGACAGGGATCATATTTTTTTTTAATTATGGCTTCAAATTTATTTAATTGTAATTATTTATGTTGTCTTTTTTATTAGTTTATTAAGAAAATGTTAAATAATTTTTATAAAATTGACTATGTATACTATCAAATAAACCATGCTAGTTTTATCATTTATACTGACGTGTAAATATATAAATTTAATAAGTTTACTAACGGTTTATTAAAAATTTTCAATCAAATAGAATAAACGAAAAGGAATAATTCTTTGAGAAATTTGAATAGGAGTTCTTTTTTATATTTCCTATTTAAAAAATGGCTAAACATAGATAATGATAAACGATCATTTTACTTTTTCAACTATTTAATATTTTTACGGTTGGACCATTTTACATTTTTTATTCAGTTATCTATTTTGAATTCAAAATAAATTTTATTCATTTGTCTCCTAAATTTTAACCATTTTCTATTTTTGTTATATTCTCTGATTTTATCTTTTTCAATTTTTGATTATGTGATTGATTTTATCTCATTTTCTAGATTCTTTTTTCAATCGAATAGTTATTTATTTATTCGTCTTCTCTAAAAAGCTTCCATCAATTCCCACAACATTTTGATTTCCCAAAGTTAGAGACAAAATGGTTTCTTATATTTTTCAGGCAAAGTCATCGACTCTCATGCGTCTATACGTTTGGACATCTCCACATGAGGCACAATAGTATGAGACATGATTTTTGTGGCTTTTTTTTCTTCCTTTACTTCTCAATGGCAAAGATTCTTCTTCCTCTACTTCTCATGGCAAAGTCATCGACGTCACACCATCTCCACGTTTAGAATATAAGGCATGATGAGAACATTTTTAGGCGAATTTTTCGTATGCAAAAGAGAGAAATAATGTGGCATCTGTGACAAATTTTTCTTAAGCAAAAGAGAAAGATAGCTTGGCAAGCACCCAGTACCAACACGTATAGAGTCTTCAGAGATAAGTGTAAAGAGTATTTCTGATTCCAATAGTCTTATATTTATGATACATATAGTAGAGAGTATTTAGAGATAAAGTAGAGAGTATTTAGAGATTAACAAGAGTATTTAGTGAGAATTTAGAGAATACTTTTGGACAACTTAAAATTGTTGTTATATTATTTAGAGTATTTTGAGAGAGTATTTAGTGAGTGTTTAGAGAGTACGTTTGAAAATTTTAAATTGTTACTATATCATTTAGAGTATTTAGAGATAACGAAAGAGTATTTAGAGATAAGCAAGAGCATTTAGTGAGTATTTTTGGAATTTAAAATTGTCTTTTGCAACTTAAAAATTATTTTTTAATTGTTTTTTTTTAATAGTATAAAGTATTTTGAGAGTATTTCTGTTTTTATATCTTCAACTTAAAAGTTCGGTTAGTAGACAATATTTTATTTAGAATAGGATTTAGATAATATTTTTAAATTTATTTTGAATAATGATACATATTTATTCAAATTTATATTTGTAATTATTTGATTTTGATTGGGTTGTTGGAAATTTTTAAAATTTGAATATTTTTTTAAGTTTTTATTGAGTATATATTTTTGTTTGTATTTTTAAATTATTGGTAGTTTGTTAGAGTGAAATTCTCGTATCAAATCGATTTAGCCATTTTAAAAAAATTGATTATTTTAAATCACTATATGTTGTTATCCCCAATTCTTTTTCACATGGAGCCATTCTTATTTCTGCTCATTTATTATTGGCCCAATTTTGAGGTGATCCAACATTAAAAAGCCCATCAAAATAATGGTGAAGCAGTTGGGTTGGACTAGGGTTGTAAAAATAGGTATAATTATTACCTTTTCTTTTTTAGTTAAGTGGATTGAAAATTCGAACTCACGATATTTTGGTCGCAGAGATATATTTTAATTAATTTAACTATCTCGGTTTAGTAGTATAATATTACTTTGAATCATATTTTTTTATTAAAATAAATGAAAACCAATTGGAAAGAGAAAAAAATTATTAAGCTTCAACACCTCCAAAACATTACTAATTTTTGCACCTCCAACTTAATTTTTGAAGTAAAGTCTATCATTTTCAATGATCCACCCACAAATTTATAATTTACCAAACTCCATATCTATTTTCATTAATGTAATAACTTTTGCAAAATTTGATATTTTTGTTGTTACTGATTTTATGTAGTAATTGAAATAATGAGGCTAGACATTTGGTCAAGATATTGAAATTACATCAAAAGAAACCTTACTCACCATTCATTTTGTGTAGAAATAAGTGCTCCTCATTCTTCTCTCAATGAATCTAACATCTTAAAAAGAATTTAATCTATTGTTATAACCAAAATAGCTTGTAATTACAGTTGTTCCATACATAATTTTGTTTAAAATTTGTGACTTTTGAGTCAAAAAATCAAGTGGTAAGTTAAATATAATTAATGTATTGAGGGTAAAAAGTTGGACTAATATGTATTGTGCACTCGTTTAGGTTTGGTTCATATCATAAAATAGACTTGACAAAATTTAGTTTATTAATGTATGAGATTGATTTTCTTTTTGCATTGAAGAACTATCACAAACTCAAAATCTTAAATAAAGAAAAATGAAATCACACCCATTGATTGCGATTATTAATAAATTTAATCATTTTCCATAATTAAATAAAATTTTATATTTATATCATTAATTATAAAGTTTATTATTAGATTTAATTAAAATGTAATTAAGCAAATTCATATAATAAAAAAAAAAAAAACTAGTCCATATGTTACTATGTAAATTTGATCCTTTATTTGCATGCCTTATAAATATGATTTGGCACGACATTCTATCAAGGTAATTAATAATTCAAATGTATTTATAAAATGGACCCATGATTTAATTTTAATTGAATCTTAATTTTGTTACTTTTTCAATATTTTTTTTTTTTTTTTTTTTTTTTGGTAGTTTAATAATAAATTGGGGAATGAGTTGAGTGGCGTGGCATCCATCCCTCACTGTCAGTCAAGTTGAAGAGTAACGAAACCCTCCTTCTTTTTAGGCTTTCAGCTCCATCTATTCCATCTAACCACCATCTCCCCTAATAACTCATCTCAATCTTTTGCTTGTCTGATCGCATCTGTCAATTTCGGAATGAAGAGGATAATCTCTAGAGGCTTATCTCAGTTTCTTTCTCGACGGAATCTCCAAGCTCGCACCTCCACCAGCTTCAACTCTTCCCGGTAAGATCTATTGCCTTTGATGATCGAGAAATTTTACAGTGAAAAATTTGTGTCGATGATGATGGTGGTGGGAGTTTTATTGTTCATTTTCGTAGCCTTCGATTCTCACAGGTTCATTTTTGTTGAGAGACAATATTGAAAATTTATCCAAATGTTAAAATTGCACTGGAAAATTTTGGAGATGTGTTAGATAGAATCGCCGTTAGTAGGTTTAGAATAAATATTAAGTCTCTGAGAAAGGAACAGGACTTCGCAGCCAAATTCTAACGGTTTGTTTTTAAAAGGGGAATGCTTTCATTTGTATTATTAAAGATATTGTTTCCGAACTTTAATCTTTAAAATTTAAATTTTCATAGTTTATATTATAATGTGTTGTTTTCCTTAATTTTTTTTTTATTATTTGTTCTTCTTCAAACAGAGAAATTCATTCCTTACTCTTTTCATCCATAGAAGTGGACCAAATTTCAGGTTCTAAGCCAGAAGAAGTGCACAACTTGGGTGGGTAGTGTTGTATTATTTTTCCAAATCTATATACATTTGATATGATCCCTTGCCAAAAAGCAATATCGTGATTACAATGGTTAATAATTTTTCTTCCGAATCTATCGGCATAAACTTCTTCATTGCAGAACAGTAATATTGACACAATATGTGTTTATTTTAGTGCAGGGTAAATGGATTGGATCTTCCGGTTGGAATACCATTTTGGATCCTTTAAATGGAGAACCATTTCTCAAAGTTGCCGAGGTCGATGAAACAGAAATTCAGGTACATTTTTGTCCTAATAAAGAAAGAAATTTATCTCTTTCCATCCCCTTCCCTCTCCCTTCTCCAAAAAGTAAAATAATAATAATGGTACGTGCACATCTTGGTTTTATGCTGATGTATTTTGGTGTATTTTTTCTCTAATGCTTAAAACAACTCATCTTTATTGTTGTATTACCGATGCTATTTCTTTCTTTAAAAATCTGCTTGCTTTTTAAAATATAAATGTGTTTGCTTTAACTTGGTGGATTGCTTTTGCAGCCATTTGTGAAGAGCTTGACTAAATGCTCCAAGCATGGTTTACACAATCCTTTCAAATCACCCGAGAGGTCTATAAATAGCTATATAGATCGTTTTCATTAGTTTCTTTCTATTTGTTCCCTTATTGCCTTTTTGATTGTGTTAGATTGTCTGTTTGATATACTGCATGAATTTTCTATTCCTTGTTTGACATAAATGAAATTGATGTGATTATTTCTTTCATTGAGAAAAAAAAATGTAGTTATAATGAACCATATTTGCAGATATCTTTTGTATGGCGATGTATCTTCCAAGGCTGCGGACATGCTTTCCAAGCCAGAGGTAATTTACAAACAACAAACATTTTTTTTACCGTGTTTCACATCTTCTCTCTCATTGTCCGCTTAACTTTTATTTTTTTGGACATAGGTGACATTCCTACTATTTAGTTTACTCAAACAACATGTTTTGCAGGTGTCTGACTTTTTCACTAGGTTAATTCAAAGAGTTTCTCCAAAAAGTTATCAGCAAGCTCGGGCTGAAGTAAATGTTACTGTAAAATTTTTACGGAACTTCTCTGGCGATCAGGTAAATGTTAATCAAAGTAGTTGGTCAATGAGTTTTTTTATAATAATGTTTAATTGGGTCTAAACAACTCTTTTTAGCTATCCTTTCAAATCCATCACAATCCACTAGGTTTTATCATGTTAGACAAAATGTAGTTAAGAATTTAGACCAGATTATGTCATCAAATGAAGACCTGACACATTGAACACTTTAGCTATTCATTTTATAAATTTGTTGACTTCTTGTTTTTGTTTAATTTATTTGTAGGTTCGCTTCTTGGCAAGGTCTTTTGCAGTACCGGGAGATCATCTTGGACAACAAAGTCATGGTTTTCGTTGGCCCTATGGTCCTGTAAGGCAGCATGTTGTAATTTTGTATTATTGTATCTTGATTATATACTTAGACGACCTAAATTAGGTTAGTAAATACTACTACTGATCTTGGGAGGGTTTATTTAGTGCCGATTTAAGGTTCAGACGATAGCATTAAGTCTCATAACTTTAGAAACCAAAGGTCTAAATAGTCTTAGGCCAGGCCTATACATGTATAATATAATTGATGAAAGTTTCATAATGGAAAATAAATAGAGATGAATATAAAAATGATAAGATTAAAAGATATAAAATTAAAATGGAATGTATAATTTTTGTTTAAAAAATTATGGCTAAATATGAACTTTTGCCTAAGGTCCTAGAGGCCGGCCTGAGGTTTATTTATTTTTAAAGTAATTTTTCTTAAATTTTAAATTTGTTTCATGAAGATATATTTTATATTATTATTTTTCATGATTGTGTGTTACTTTCTGGATGTTATTATTTTCACTTTACCATTTCTAACCATTTTCAGGTTGCAATCATTACTCCTTTCAATTTTCCCCTGGAAATTCCTGTACTTCAGGTGATGGGTGCACTTTACATGGGCAACAAACCTGTTTTAAAAGTTGATAGCAAGGTATGATGACATATTAACAACTGGTTTTTAAAATAAAACTACGTGTGTAAAGTGTATAGATTAATGGATTCTTTAGTTTAAACATCAGAAATAGACTCATTACAAAATGAAGTCTTAATATTTTTGTAGGTTAGCATAGTTATGGAGCAAATGATTCGATTGCTTCACCATTGTGGGCTACCTTTGGAAGATTTAGATTTTATAAATTGTGATGGGAAGACAATGAACAAGTTACTTATGGAGGTAAAATTTTAAGCTTACACAAACAATTATCACTAAATATTTTATAGTTGATGCAGAACCTTGTTGTTGGCTGATATGGTTGGAAGGTTTTATTTTCTCTAACCACATTTATTTTTCCATGATGAAATTCTCTCTTATAAAAACTTTCACATTTTGTTTGTGTTGGAAATTTGGTTATGACATAATCGTCTCTTTTTGATAATTCTCCATCTTCTATAAAGATTGTTGTTGTACATCATGATTGAAAAAAAAAAAACTTTGTAGTGCTCATTATTTTATTTTTGTGTAGTTGGATAAGATGATCTGACGTTGGACATGTTAAATTTATGGCCTAAATGATCCTATGATTTTTATAGGCAAATCCATCTATGACCCTTTTCACCGGTAGCTCAAGGGTGGCAGATAAGTTAGCTGTTGACCTGAAGGGCCGTATTAAATTGGAAGATGCAGGTTTTGACTGGAAAATCTTAGGACCAGATGTTCAAGAGGTCTTTAACTATACTGTCTATATATTTTTGTAACATTGGTATACAAAATCAATTTTATTTTTTATTTTTTTGGTTCTTGAACTATAGGAGGATTATGTTGCATGGGTTTGTGATCAAGATGCATATGCTTGTAGTGGCCAAAAGTGCTCGGCACAGTCAATATTGTTCATACATGAGGTTTGATGCTTCAATTTCAATTTTGTGTATTTCGTACATTTGGTTTTATCTAGACTATGCGAAAGCAAATTTTAGTTTTTTCCTTGTTATGCCCATGTTTTTTAGTTCCCGAAGACTAATATATTTCTTGATGATATCATTTTATCACCATTGCAGAACTGGTCTACAACTTCACTTATTTCGAAGATAAGAGATCTTGCAGAGAGAAGGAATTTGATGGATTTGACAGTTGGCCCAGTTCTTACCGTATACCTGCTACCCTCACTCATTTTGTTTCATATCACGATCACCTACAACGTTGTGAAAGAAATTCTTGTCTCTTAGTTCATTATTTTGTTGTTGTTGTTGTAGTGCACTGATGAAATGATGCTGGATCACATGAATAAATTGCTGAAGATACCAGGGGCAAGGTTACTCTTTGGAGGTGAACCTCTTAAAAACCATTCCATTCCACCCATATATGGCGCTATAAAACCCACTGCAGTATATATTCCTCTTGAAGAAATGATGAATGATGACCATTATGAGCTTGTGACAAAAGAAATCTTTGGACCGTTTCAGGTAAACAATAATAAAAAAAATTATGTTTGAAGTTTTCTGCATTGAAAGTCAAATTTTTGTAGTTGTGGGGTCTATCAAGTTTATGAATACAATATAAGAATTATAGATCTAGTTTTTTTTAATTATAAGAAAATTTTGTGGTGATAGACTTTTTTCAAACGGTTCTTTTAAATGAATAAATAAACACTTTAAAATTAGTTTTTTGTTGGTGCTCCCAGATCATTACTGAATATAAAAGAGATCAACTTCCAATAGTGTTGGATGCTCTTGAACGGATGCATGCTCATCTTACCGCAGCGGTTGTTTCAAATGACCTTCCTTTTCTGCAGGTGAGTTTGATGATTTCTTTTGAACACGAACTTGTTACTTTTACTTTTAAACATGATAGATTATAGTAACTCATTGCTTTGCAGGAAGTTCTTGGCAATACTGTAAATGGAACGACGTATGCTGGTTTACGAGCGAGAACAACTGGAGCTCCGCAGAACCATTGGTAAGTCCAGTACATTCTCTCCTTTTCCGATGTCAAGAGGTGATCATTGATGAGATTATTGTACTAGTAGTTGATAGCAGTGGCTAAGAAAGTATCTTGGTTTAGGTTTGGACCCGCAGGAGACCCTAGAGGTGCAGGTATCGGGACCCCGGAAGCGATCAAACTTGTATGGTCTTGCCATAGGGAGATCATATATGACATTGGTCCGTTGCCATTAAGGTGGACAATTCCATCATCAACTTGAAATGTGATGAGGAGTAGATGTTGTTGACTTGTTAGCTCAACCCAACCTAGTCCAGCCTAGCCAAACTC
>JAOANK020000018.1:5232025-5244920 GCA_026257165.2 Telfairia occidentalis | reverse complement strand
CGAGAGTCCAGTTTTGTAGTTGAAATAAAAGGTCTTTCATCAAAATTGAAGATTCTGTAAATAAGTGCCCTAATTCATTGGATATCTAGGTATCTCGTTTTTATGTAGCACGAATAATATTTGATGAGGCAAACAATGATTGAATTTTCAAAATTCTCAAATTGCGATGGAATTATTTGAAGGAGAAAAACAATTTAAATTACTTTTCTTTTTTATGCTTTAATCCAATCATTCAATATTTATCTTTTTTTTTTTAACAAAAAAATATTTATATTATTGAATGTTATTAACATTTAGGAAGCAAGACATTATTAGTCATTGAGTATCTGGATTTATTGGTGAAATATATAAAATTAGAAGTAAGACAAATAACTTTATATTAGACATTACATAATCAATTAGATGAATAAAATTAAAATCTATTTGCAATATATTATGCTATAGATATTATGTTTTAATGTTGAATTAAAAAAAAAAACTATGTTTTAACAAATTTAATGATTGTTAAAAAACTATAAAATAAGTTTGGGAGAATTTTTTTTTTTGGTTATAAATTTTTAATTTCATGAATTATTAACTTAAACAAATATGGTTAAAATTTAATAGACAATTCTTAAAATTTACTAATTTCATAAAAAACTCAAGTCTTTTGACAAAATTAAACTCCATTATAATTTCAACAAAAAATTGAACTTTTAATTTTTTTTTTTTTTTATCTTTCATTAATTTTGTTTAAGACAATTTTTATATTCATTAAAATGTACATGAGTTTTTTTTTCTTCCATTAAAATACTTGTATTGAACAACAAATGAAAAATATCTGAGAAGGTAAATTTACAACAATTTCTAAAATTATTAATATTGTAACATTTATCAAAGTTTAAAGTATAGTTTAGTATAATTGAAAGTTTAAAGTAAAAATTGATATATTTCTCAGATTCAAAATTGAAATTGATATTTTTCTAATACGTTTTTGTTGAAGTGGATCATGAATTGTAAAAAATTTATAAGAAATATTTATTTTTTTTTCCAAAGTGGTCGGTAGAATTCCAAGTACATGTGCAATGTGCCCAATAAAAAAATTTGTAGAAGAAAAATGTTAGATTACAAATTTGATTTTAATTCCTATGAATTTAAGAGTTTAATTTTGATCCTTGTAGTTTGGACTTAATTTCGATTGAGTTCTAATGATTTGTTTAAATCTCACCAATCATTTTTAAATAGTAATTAAATTGAAATTCTTAAAATTTTAAGATTAAATTGAACAAGACCTTATAAATTAACTTCAAACTTATAAAATTATTGAAGTAAAAAATTTAGAATTTAACAAAAATATTTTGGGTAAAGATGCAAATCAAAATAAAATTAAAAAAATTGATTAAATCGAGAACTTAATGTCATCAATTTGACTCTGTACATATTGTTGAATTTAAAAATAATAATAATAAATTCATTCATTTGAATAACAAATATCAATAATTAATTTTCCTAAATATATGAATTTCATTTTTCATCCATTGATTGGATTATGATTATGTTTAAATAATAAGTTTTTCCGATATTTTTTGATCTTCGTCTTCGCCACTCTGAACCATAGGGAATGAGATTGTAAAACCCTCATTCTTCACTGTCGTGTCTGGTTTTTTCTCCTTTGAGAATGGATCAACATTTCCACCATCAGCAACAATGGCATCCCAGGCCAATCCAAGGCACTGTCTGTCCAATTTGCGCAATGTCTCACTTCCCCTTTTGCCCTCCCCATTCATCCTTCAACCAAAACCCTAGGTACCCCTTCGGGCCCGATCTCTCCTTTCAAAAACCCGGTTTCGACCCGCTTCGTTTTCCCATAGGGAACCCTGATGATGGTTTCGCAGATCAGAGGTCGTGGATTAGAAATTCTGGCAATCCATATGGGTATGTGCCCTTCCAGCCTCACAGAGAAAGCTTTTTGCCACCACCTTATGATTATGGCGCCAATGAGTTGGCAAACGACGCCGAAAGAAGCTACAAGAGGCCGAGGGTTGATGATGTAGGCGCGGATGGTGTTGTTCATGAGCTTAATCAGAATCAGAAGAGCGCCAGGAGTTCATTAGAAGATGAGCGTAGGTTGAAATTGATTAGGGATCATGGGGTTGCATTGAGTGGATTGCCTGAAGGTTGTTCTAGTTCCTTGCCAAGAATGAATTTGGGTTCTAATTGCGAAACGAACACAGGCACTAAAGAAAGTTCAGTGCTCGAGAGCAGTTTCAGCAAACCTGGATCTGGGGACCCGGAAGAAGGCGGCAGTTTCCATGGTGGCACATGTGATTCGGGGTCTGAAAGCACAATAACTTTGAAAATTACTAATTTTCAAGATCCGGGTAATGGCATTAATGATGGAAGAAGTCAATACTTTCACGAGGAAAGTAATTTGGCCCCTGCAAAGCAATTCCAGAACGGTAGGACGAGTCCTTGGTCCGATTTGGATCATTCATCAGCAGCACCTGGTAAGAGAATTGATGCACGGTGGCCTTCCGAAAATGAAGAACTTTCACATTCTCGATATGATCGGGTTGGAGGCCCTTATGCTCAGCATATGCCACACCCTGTTCCTTCTGAAGCAGCTGAAGACAACTATCTATCTCACAGAAACGAATTGCACTTTTCTAATAACCGGCAAGCATTTTCCTGGATGGAGGATAGAAATAACGGCAAAATGAACACTCTTGATCGTGACTATCGGTCACCCCATCGCTCTGATATGAATCCCATTCACATGAGACAGTTTCCATCCCACGGACGTCAGGTTTTCGAAGGAAATGCTCCTCATGGTACACGAAACTTTAATTTTAGTGCAGCATACAATCCGCGGCTTTCTGGGGGTGGTAGATTTTTGGAAAATGGAACCACAGTTGAAGATTCTCGCTTCTTTGATGAGCAACCCCCTCTTCCTGCTTCTCCACCACCACCTATGCCTTGGGAAGCACACTTGCACTCTTCAGCAGAGTCGATAGCATACTCGTCTCAGGCAAAATCTTTATCTCTGTTTCCTGTTCCTGTTAGTACCTCACCAATAACGTCATCAGCATATTCTTCAGTTCCTGAATTACGATCCTTTCACCACAACAGACCAATGCCTCATGTTTCTTCTAGCCCTATGATGGAGGTGCGAAGAACTTGATATGTATTTTTGTCATGCTTTGCATTTTTGGTGTATTTGTAACTTTTATGGAGATAGTTGATGGAACTCTTCGCTCATTTTTTTTCCTTTTTCTCTCTGGCAATGCACCCATCGTTTTCAAAGAAGTTTGCTGCAGAAGGCAAACCTTTTGCATTGAATCAATTGCTTCCTCATAAACCCAAAGTTATTGATGCTTCACATTTATTCAAGCTACCTCATCGGTCTACTCGTCCTGATCATATTGTGGTTATCCTTCGAGGGCTTCCAGGTATCTTTTCCTTTTTACACGTGATTACTCAGAATTGAACAATCAAAGCCAGGCATCTTGCCGAAGTTGTGAAGAAAAGAAAAATGGTCGTAGTTTCTTCATACTCCATATCTTACGCTTATTGCTTCATATTACCGGCTTTGGTCGCTCTATGGAAATTGGAGATTCAAAAAATTCACTCTAATTATTTTATTGTGAGGAACTTGGTTGTGAGTCTGTAACGATATGGCTTATTTAGATTGAATTGCACAGTTGATTAATCGTTGTATCATTTGCTGATAGTAATAGGAAAAAGTCTCTTTGAACATCGTGAATAGAGAATGGACCCTAAGAATTTCTGTTTTTTCAGGTAGTGGAAAAAGCTATTTAGCAAAAATGTTGCGTGATGTTGAAGTTGAAAATGGTGGTGATGCTCCACGTATACATTCAATGGACGATTACTTCATGACAGAAGTGGAAAAGGTAGGTGATTTTCATCCTTTTTTAATCTTTTTGCAGTGTTATAATGTTTGATTTTGGTCCTTCTAATTGATTCAGATTATTATTAAACTTCATTTGCACTGCCTTTTTTCTTGACAGGTTGAGGAAGGTGATGCCAATTCATCAAATTCAGTTAAAGGCAAGAAGCCAATCGTGAAGAAGGTCATGGAATATTGTTACGAACCTGAAATGGAGGAGGTATATAAATATGTAACAAATGATATAGGGAGTGCCATTTTATGCATATGTTCCCGTATGCATTATACTAATATTTGTTCTTTTTGGTTAGAAAGCCAAATTATCAGTTGTATTTTGTCGAAGACCGTATGTTGCTTCTGTTTCATGGAACCTATTTCGTGTGATGCATGGTTCACTAGGAATAAGATGGTTTCTAATAGCTGCAAAGCATTTTAGTTTTTCAAACATTTTTGTGAGACAATATTTTGATAATTGCATGTTTTTGTTAGGCTTATCGCTCGAGCATGTTGAAAGCATTCAAGAAGACCCTTGAGGAGGGGGTATTCACCTTTGTAATTGGTATGATCTCTCAACTCTCCTCCTATAAGAATCTCAAAATAATTGGATCTATACTACACTTTTCCTATCGTTCTAACTTCCTTTCTGAACTATTTTTAAGCACATTTTCAATGTTGATGTCTTCCAATGTGAAGCCGTGGCCCTTTATTGTGAATTTTGTTCTTAATGTGGTGATCTGACTTTTTTGTGAATTTCTGTTTTGAAATTGTTCGTGCATAGTTTAGTATTCGGCTTATCATTTCCCATGCCTTTAGTAGCATAAAAACCTGTGCATGGTTACCAGATAATCTATACCTTAGGCATCTAAAAAGGTTAAAAAATGTCAATGATTCTCCTAAGACATGCATTAGTTAAGTGATCTAAGTTTCATTTTAGATTAAGTGGTGATGCAGTGCCAATGCCACTGCATTCCTTTTCACTAACTACACATGCAGTTTGTTCGGCAATTGATCCTTTTGTTGGTGGTATGTGTGCCTCGTCTTAGTGGATGACCGCAATCTGCGGGTAGCTGATTTTGCTCAGTTTTGGGCAATTGGAAAGGTATATTCTCAATTCTCTCTTTCTTACAACCCTAGCCGTCGTCTACTGAAGTGGCGACTTAAATGTGGGTGGCAACGCCATTTATTTAAGTTTTAAGTTATCCAATGGGATTGTGCATGGTGATTTTAGTAAGTAGTTTGGAATAGGTAGGGACCAGGTTGGCAGCATGAAAGGCTAAGATGATTTCTTCAGAACCGATGTTGATGTAGGCTATATTTTATTTCATCAACATTTGAGCCTTGGTCACAGTATTTTCCATGTTGAGACAATTTGAAGGCGTAGAATTTTTTTTGCTGCACATGGATTCACTTACCAGCCACTTCTTTTGTGGATTTTGCTTTGGATTCAACCTAAGGGCTTATGGCTGGAAAACATTCACTTTTATTTTTAAAATGCCCATATGGTTAAACACTTCATGTACTCATATTGTTACTTTTTTTAGTGTTATTTTAGATGCCCGCAGTTGATTTCATGCATCTTATTGGAGTACTTTATCATTTTGTAATTAAATTCATTTAGGGAGCTTTTATGAAAATCCCGTAGGAGGGGTGGGTATGGATTTTTTAGTAACTTGTTTTTAAAAATAAGAAACGATATAGTAAGATTCCAAAAAATGAAGAAAACACCCTAAGGGCGGGGTAGAGGCAACCCCCCAATGTTTATTTATTTATTTATTTGTAATTTTCTATTTATCAATGAGAAGTGTCTCCTATCCCAAATAATTTATGATCTTATTTTTCAATGCGTTTTTATGTTATTATTTCAATATACCTGGGATGCTTATGGATCTTGGCCTGCAGTGTTAATGGTGTACATTCTCTGCTCCCTTAAGAGAAACAAAAATCTTGTCAATCTCGTCAATTGTGCAATACTCAATGCTAGAGCACTATTTTCCCCCCTCTGAAGTCTTTGAATTTTGGGATTTGTATTGGTAGTTTTGAAGTAGTGTCATGTTTGTTTGATTATAAAAGGTCGCAGGAGACCAAGGAAGTTTGTAGTTTTCTTTCTCTTCATGACTTTACTACTTCGTACAAGGAGATTTGGCTATTTTCAGATTATAAGATGTGAATTATGTTTCTTTCTATTTATTCTAAGGAAGTCAACTATCATAATTATGATGATCAATAACAAACTAATATGTGAAAAGTAGAGTAGTAATTCTGAGGTTTTGCTGTCTACTTTTTTGTTTTTCTTATTATTTCTTTCTTGATCTCTTGCCAGAGTTTGGGCTATGAAGTTTACATTTTGGAAGCTACATATAGGGACCCTGCGGTAAGTCTTTTTCTCCTCCCATCTATTGTTATTTAATGGTATTCATCATTGACTTCCCCCCCTTCTATTCCGCTGGATTGAAGCTTAGTTTCATTGGAGAGAGAGTACAAAAGTAGTATTGCAGAACTACGGGTCTAACAGAAGTGTGATGATGTAAAGAAAGAAACTATTATAAATAGTATATCGGTTTTTCTTAGATACAAGGAATTTACCAAAATAGTAATTCTTTTCTATTTTTCTGTCTTCATTGTGTGCGGTGCTTAATAATTGATAAAGAAACTTAATTTTTAATAAATTTAATTGTCAGTACCACATCCTGATACAAAATTATTTTTTATGACTTCATGTGTTCTATTCTACTAGAATTGAGGTCATATCAATTGAAAACCAGGGAAATCTTTCTTAAGATGTTTTCTTTTATGGGGAATTTAGGGCTGTGCAGCAAGGAATGTGCATGGATTTAACCTCGATGATATTCAAAAGATGGCTGGACAATGGGAAGAAGCTCCGCCTTTGTACTTACAGTTGGATATCAAGGTTTGTAAGCTTGAGGTTTTGTTGATCTGTTTTAAACCTGCTTGTAACTTTTCTCTTTATGCCAAATTGATTGAGATGATTTAGTGCACCAACTAATTATTGCCATGAATTATTCTAAAAAACAAAAAGCATCCAAATTTCATTCTTGTGAGAATACTTTGTGTCAAAACTTTGGGAAAGGAATGAATTGTCAATTTTTGATAGTTTGGATAGATGGAGGTGGTACAAGGCAACTTTTTACCTGTAATGATTTTTTAAAAATAATTGTGACGACTTGCAGTCCTTGTGCCATGGGGATGACCTTAAAGAAAGTGGAATCCAAGAGGTACTTTTATCTTTTTCGTGATAACTTTTTGAGGTATCGTATACTGTATTTAGTTTGATTTATGTTTGTCGTGTCTGGCTGCCAGGTGGACATGGATATGGAAGATGGAGATGATGATTGTCTTCCTAGTGTCCAAGAAACGAAATCTGAGAAGACAGTATTGCCTCCACTAAGAGATGATGCTTCTGAAGGTATAGTAGCATTGATGAAAAAAATCATATATGCATTTATCAGGAGTTCATCTGGTATTTCAAATGGTTTTAATTAGTGGTAGGCTAACTGACACATCATCACAAGTTTAGTAACAAGTAGCGTCTGGGTTCTTCACTATGCATATTTTGGTTTCTCACATCACATTCTACTGCAGAGGATGTGAAGAAATGGGATGCAGAACCGGACCATCTGAGAGAAGAAGTAAAAGAGTTAGGTAGGAGTAAATGGTCAAATGATTTGGATGATGACGATACGGATAGAACTGATGGCCTGAATGGCCACGCAAATGCTCTCTCTGGCCTGATTCAAGCATATGCCAAAGAAGGAAAATCTGTGCGCTGGATGGACCAGGTTTGTGTTATGTGCATCCTATTCACCAGTAGTTGTAGATGCTCAAAGAAAAGTACAAACGTTGGATATTCTCTGAAAAGTTTATTTTCTTCCTGGTGTTGGATATTTTTGCCTACTTAGAGAGTTGAATAATGTATCTGGATCAATCTGGATCAATTTGGATTTTCTTTAATACAAGCCACGTGACTGCACAGAATGATAAATTATAAGTGTCATGTTTACCCTCAATAATGTTCAATAACTTCCTGTTTGTATCTTTATGTTTACCTTATCTTTTAATCTGACGTCCCTCTCCTTTTCCAGGTTGGTAATACCGGATTTTCAATAGGTGCTGCAAAAAAGGCAAACAGATTATCTTTAGTTATTGGTCCTGGTTCTGGATATAACTTGGTTAGTCATTCACTGCATTCTGATGAAAATATCTGTCAAACTTAACACTTTTGAGTCGTGGAACTCAAAAACTCTGATGGATTAATAAAATTGCCTATAGTAACTTCTTATGGAGCAAGTAGTTCCAGGTATCAGCTATGGTGTAATATTGTTCATTCTCGTTGTGTACAAAATTGCAGAAATCCAACCCATTACCAGAAGAAGAATACCTGGGCTCAAACCAGAACAGCAGTGAGTCAAAGAAACACAGCAGATTCGAGGAGCGATTGCGGGCCGAACGTGAATCCTTCAAGGTTGTTTTTGATAAAAGGAGACAAAGGATAGGACTTGATTGGGAAGAGGAATAGGGATTGAGAAACAAGCAAAAAGTTTGCCTATGAGGTATACAGTTTTTTTTTTCTTCTTCTTTTTGACATTTTTCTGTCGCCTTGAAATGCGGTGGCCGAAGGCCCAGTGTCTAAGCCAGCTCAGTTGGAGGGAATGTTTCTTTTCAGGAAGGGAACTTTTTTCTACTCCCATTTTTATCGTTTGATGACCATTTTGCCGGTCAGAGTTGTATAACGAATAACAATATACTTTTTTTTTTAGGATGAATTGGTTCGTAAAACTACTCAATTGTAAATGAATTCGCCAGATAAATTTTTAATGAGCTGAATTTACACAATTATTCTGATTTTAGTATCTTCAGTCTTATCTGCCTGGGGTGTAGTAAGTGGCCCATCAGTTTGTTTGTTTGTTTTAATTGATGAAATTGATTTTCAGAAAATTGAACCATCTGACTCAACTCGATTCATACTACAATCGAACCAACTGAAACTGACATGTAAGCAAGCTGAACCGATCTATTACTATTAGTTACATAAAATGGACTATTAAATTGATATGTTTACTTCAAATCGATTAAACTGATTTTATTCCCCTCATCGTAGGAGGTATGACCTTCCGATTGAGCAGGTACAATAATAGGATTTTTAGAGATCTTTTGAGGAGGATTGAGAGGTTGTGTTAGATTTAACAATCCCTTTGGGCATCCATCCTTAAACCGTTTTGTAATTATGCGCTTAGTTTGATTCTTCTGAATTTAGAGACTGTTTTTGTTGTTAGGCTTTGGTCTCCTTTTCAATGGACTTGTTTTTCTATATGTTCTTGTATATTCTTTTATTTTATCAATTTTTCTTTTCTTTCTATCAAAACAATATGCATGCTTCAAATTGAGTAAATGGATTTTATTAATTATCCTACTTACGAGTTACCACATTCTCATCTTTTAGTACTTTACCTTCTTAGACATTTTTAAGATGTGAGGGTAAATATACAAATTCATTCCTTAACATCAAGAAATCATTAGACTTTCTGTAACGAGTGGATCCAAGTCTCTCTCCTTGACCATCCATTATAATCACCTCTCATTAGTTCCATATATTTCATTTGTAATGCATCTAAAATTAAACTATGTCTCTGTTATCTCTTGGCCAAGTTCACTAAATCGATGGGAGGAAAAGGAATATGGAAAAGGAGCAACTTTTAGAAGATGGACAGCCAAGAATATTTCGTAAGTACATATTTTGATTGACAAAACGTTTTAAAAGCAAAAACTGTTACAGTTCCATTTGTTTAGCTTCAGTCTATATCTTTACTACTACAACCTCTGTTGATTACAGGGTTCGGTTAAACTTCAGGTAATTCATATACACAATCGAAAGTTCTCTAAAAGATATCTCTAACAGGGTTTGTTTTTGATGCATTTGAGAGGCCCAGAGAATCGTGTAAGCCTGCTCACGAAGGTCCCAGGTTTTGCATGAATAACATCTTTCTTGGAGTACCTTTTGATGGGGTTTCCAGATTGGATGAAAAATGCTCCATTCATCATCAAATCTCCCTCTGATCTCCAATTCCATGATTTCCACTCGCTTTCTGGTGCATATGCCCTCTTTGTCACCTGAATATTTTCTCAAAGAATTGAAAATCATTTGGAACCCAAATCATTTCAATGGTTAAGACTTGGGAACCCAATTCAGAGCAACCTCTTTAGGATCTATCTGTGTGATAAGCTAAGAAGCAAGGATACAAACATGGGACACAGATATGACATGACATAGACATGCTAACACATCATTTTTAAAAAACTGAGGACACGAACACAACAAAGACATTTTTATTGGATTATTCATTTTTATGTAAGAAGAGGGATTTATATCCTTAAAAAATGAGTTTGATGTCTTTCGCTTTTAAATTTTGTTATTTGTTTCAAATATTACTATTTGTGCTTATACATATTATGTTTAGACAAGGGTTCAATACGTGCCTAACAAATGTTGGATCTATATCTACTTTCTGAACTAGTGTTTAACACATATCTATTATGGTAATAAGTGTTTGATACGGATACATTAGTCAAACTAAAGTGTCCGTGCTTCTTAGGTGGTAAAAGTGATGTTTGTGCAACGTGTCTTCTTTGTTACCTCTTTGCAATTTGGGTCTGGTGGGGCAATGAAGCGGTTGCCCTGGCTGATGATGGTGGGATTGTGGCTGCCGCCAATGGCATACATGAGCCAATGAGTGTAGTCATTATTCACAACATGGACGAACCCCCATCGACATCTTGGCATCCTTTGAACCAACCCTTTTCCAAAGTGATTAAATGCAAGAGTCACCTGCATCATCTGGTCATTTGAGTAGCTATCACTTGCACCAAATAACATCACCTTCAACCACAAAAAAAGAATTCATCAGTTATAAAAAACAGAACAGAGAGCACCAAAAATCCAAAGTTCTGTTTTCTTTATCAATGGGGTTTGAGGAATTTACATCGTTATGGCGAGTGAAGTGACAATTGGAGATCGTAATGGCTGTAGATGACATGACTGCGTCTATTAATCCATCTTGACAATTAGACATTGAAACATGGTCTATCCAAATCTTTGAGGCTCCGAACATCGAAATGCCATCGCCATCACTTGGCGTTCGAAGTCCATAGTGGCTCACTGAGTCTCTTACAAGGCCTCCATTGCCAGCCTTGATATCATGGATGTGTAAATTATGGATGATTATATTCTTCACAAATTGTAGAGTAATTTGACCACCATTAGCGATGTGCACATTGGCACCACGTCCATCTAATGTCTTGTTATCAGTCATTATAAGCTCTTCACTAAGCCTAATCACCATGTCATGTGCAAATACAATCCAAAGAGGTCTTGCTTGTATCACGCCGTAGCGCAGGGTTCCTGGTTTAGGATTGAGCAAGTCGTTGTCGCTCGAATCTCGAACGACATAATATCTTCCATCTTTGCCTCCAGTTGTTCCTCGGCCAAAGCCAAGGGCACAATCAGCTAGCTTTTTTCTGTTTTTAGACCAGTGTTTGTCACATCTCCAGCATCGGTCGATGGGATTTGTGGCTAAGCATGGACCATTGTACTTGTTCAAATGTCTCCTCGTGTTATTTGCACCATGTAAAGATCTGTGTTAAAGTATTATATCAAATTAAATTTATCATAACTTATCAGCTTAATGTCTAAATTAACAGAAAACTGATTTACGTACTTGTGAACTTGCTTGTTGAAATTACTAGTGACTTCTTCTGGATGGGGCTGGTACGCCTCAAGGGCAGCCTTCTTGGCTTCTTCAGCTCTTTTCTGCCACACCTCATCAAAATCTGCAATATTAGCCTTCAGGGTTGGAAATATCATTACACAAGAAAATATCATTAGCAGCTTAAGCCCAACAATGGTGGTTTCTGCGTTTTTCATCTTCTCTTTCTGCTTTGTTAATCTTGTGGAGGATGAGGAATTTTTCTTTATAAACTTTTGTTTATGCTCAATAATCCACTTGAATTTGGGATGAAGTTTGCATGGTTGAACTAAAATGTTGAAGAATGGTAAATACAGAGCTTCTTTAAATAAGAGAATGAGAAATGGAGAGGAAATGAAGGGGAGCCATCCCCTTCAATGGTCAACTTTCTATTTGCTCTCTTTATCCATTGCATGGGATTGTGGTCTTGAGGTTTTGAGACTTTCCATTTACTTGTGCAAATTTGTAACATGTGGATTATAACATCTTGAGTTTTTAGGTGTAATTTTATGGTTTGAAATAATAATTAAATTGTCAAATCGAGCATAGTATTAGTTAAATATATATATTTCTAATTAAAAAATCATGAATTCGAATCATTCCATCCCACATGTTGTTGAATTCAAGAAAAAAAAAAAAATTATTTCCCAAGACCAAAGAATTCAATGCATGGCATGGCATACAATATCGGCTTTATATATATATATATATATATAATTTTAAAAAAATATTCAATATTTTCCTTAATTTTTTCTCCACAATTTAATTATTTAATTTAATTATTTACCATTAAAGCCTTTATTATTATTTTTTTAATAAGAAATCAAGCTTTCATTGAAAAGGAACCAAAGAATAGTGGAACTTATAAAGAAACATCCCACAAAAACCAAATGGAACCAAATTAAAACAAAAAAAAAGGACTTCAATCAAGCAAAACAATGTTCAAAGAGACCTTAAAAATCGTGGCCTAAGGGGAGGAATGATATCTGTCCCCTAAGAATCTATAGTTCTTCTCCTCCCGTACATCCCACAAAATAGAACAGAAGCCAATAAGCCATGAAAAGCGACCTTTATCATGCATGAAAGGAGAATGATAGAGGAGTTCTTCAATTAAAGCCACGCAATCTTTAGATTGGGACAAATGAAATCCAAAAACCTGAAAGAAACAACTTAAATCGCTGAAGCAAAGACGCAACTCCCAAAAAGGTGGTCGAGATCCTCATCGTCACGCCTATAAAGGATATGACAGTAC
>JAOANK020000018.1:5198730-5209402 GCA_026257165.2 Telfairia occidentalis | reverse complement strand
TAACGAGGACTAATAGGGATGCACATAGTCTCTTTCCTAGCATTTATCTTTGTTCAAATGGTAGATTTTTTTTTTTTTTTGGGTGCAAAACGTAGATGAGTGTTTTACTTATGCTTATTAATAAACAAGCTATTGTACCATGTTTTTACATTAAGAAATTATTTATTAGAACTTTAATATTTTCCTTGTTCCCTTTCAATATAATATTCCTTTCAATAAACTTAATAATATCTACATTATCTGAAGATACGGATTGAGTGTGAAAACTAATAGAAGTTTGAGAACAAAATTTGAAGTTCTAAATATTAAAGGGTCCAAACAGAAGATGGATAAAAATCCCAAGTCCAAAATGATTTAGAAACATTAAGAACTAAAATGTTAAAAAAGAAGATCAATAAAAATTTGTGGGTGATAACTCAAGTTTGATCCCAAAAAAGACAGAAAAGAAAAGTGGTAGCTTTCAACCATTAAAAGGAGAAAAAGAAAAAAAAAGAAAAAAAGAAAAGGAATTAGCCTACTGCATTTGTTTTCATTCTCACAATTCACCATAAATACCTCACAAATAACAAAAATATGCGTATTCAGGTCTAATTAATTAATAGTTCATGTTGTAGTTTTGCCCATTTTATAGTTCTAATAACAAAAATTTTGTTTATGAAAATTACATTAGATAAACTTTGACTGAATTAGTGTAATAATATAGCAGACAGACAACTAAAGTGAACAATTCACATCAATTTTTAGAGTAATAAACTCTTTAAAGCTCAAGTAACATGATAAATTTACAACTTAATTTAATAATTAAAGAGATTAGGGAGATTTGAAACAAAGACATTATATTATATATATGTTACGAGGAAAAAATGTAGAGACAATTGGGTATGGTGTGGGGATGAAATTTTTATGATGGGTCCAAAGGAGCATGTCCTTGGAAAAGAATTATGGGACCAAAATATTTGTTGGGAAATGAAATATAAACCCAGAAAATGAGCTTTGAGAGACCTTCGACAATGGCTGCCCAATAAATGACAGTGTCTGTTTTCAGAGTTTAAAATTTGAACTTGTCCTGCAAGTACACCACTATCTCTTGCTGCAACCAAAAAAACATACCCACATGATGCAATTCACAAATTTTCACTCTTATGTTCATTTTTTGTTTTTCAAATGTTCTCGTTTGGTGATGGATCTACGATTTAACATGTATAAATGTGTCACACTTATATATTATAAAGTTTGCGAGTGTAATTTATGAATATAACAATGCAAAAACTAGATAAATATAGTGTTTGCTATCAAACATTAGATATTTTAGACTCAATGAGCTGTAAATTTAATCAATTTTGAATTATATTAGTTAGAAGACAAACTGAAATTGAGTTGGTATGAATTGTTTCAATCATTGCTTTAAATTTTATTCAAAAGAGTAGTAAAATTATAGTTTTTGAAAATAAAACATTACCTTGGAGGTGGAAATTTGAAATTTTGACTTATAAGGACAGTTTCCATTGAATATGGATACATAGTCCCATGTCGGATAGAGATGAGGAAGATTCAATATCGCTATTGGTATAAAGCTTTTTGGTTGAAACTGAGAGTAATTCAATAGATTTGGACCATTCGGTCCCTAAACTTTCAAAATTGAGGCTAATAGATTCCTAAACTTTAAGTGTTTAATAAGTTCTTAAACTTTCAATTTTGTATCTAATAGAACTTTGTTATATTCGACATGTTTTTAATAATCATGGATCAATTAGACATAAAATTGAAAAGCCAAGATTCTATGATACAATATCGAATTTATGTCTATTAGGTTCGTGAATTTTAATAAAGTATTGTATATGATACAACTTTGAAAATTCAAAGACTAAACTCTTAATTTAACTTTGATTGTATCATGAATAAATTTTATTGATTAAAATATATATCTTTAAAACCACCTAACCCAAACTAATTCAACTTACTTATATCCTATTCATCTTCAAATTGGATTAAAGTTATTCCAATCTTTTAGGTCATCAAAATAAATGGTTTAGAACCTTATTTGTTCATCAAATTCTGTTAAACAAAGCTTAGTGCATGTTTAATATAACTTTTTAAAAAACTTGTTTTAAATATAACATTTATTATATAAGTTTTTTTTTTTGGAAGAAAATTAATTAAATACTTAATTAAAAAAAGTTTTAAATCTATTTTATATATTTTTACACATCTTTAAACTATTTTTTATAATTAAAAATTATAAGTAGCATTTTTAATTTGTTAAAAGCACTCTTCCAAATTTTTTAGTTTTAAAAAAAACACATTTTTCTCTATCAATAAAAAGATTAAAAGTTATATCAAACACACTATATTATAGGAGAGTTATCATTTTTTGGGGGTTTTTTTTTTTTTTGAAACTAAATTTTCTTGTTTTAATTTTAAAGATGACAATAAGACAAATCCTCTTTAATCTTTTAGATAATTCTCAATTTCATCTTCGATCTTTTAAAAAAATATATTTTTTCTTTAATCCATTAAAAATTCTCAACTATGACCTTCGGTAGTTCAATTAAAGTTTAAAGAACTAATAAATCACTAGATTATTCTTTTATCAACATATTCCAATAGGTGGACATGCCATATAAGAAAAAAAAATTGATTTTGTTGCAACTTTACTTGAATAGGATCTATTCTATAGGCTGTACAACTATTGGTTGATTGATTTTGCGGGTGGATTGAGTTTTCAAGTACCATCGAGGATGACATATCCACAAATCTAAAGATGTTAATAAAACAATTTAATGATACATCAATTTTTTGTTAACAAATTTTAATAAATTTGTACTTAATTGAATATTTTGAATATATTAGGGATAAAATTGAAAATTTTTAAAGATTTTAAGAAGAAATCATGAACCATCTAATAACTAAAAAATAAAAAAATGAGAGAGAACTTACAATCAAACAAAGGAGAATACATCCAGCGGCACCCGGAAACAGAGCATACCAGAAATTGAGATGCTGCAACTTGGCTCCATCGATGAACAGTATCGGCAAGCTTGCAGCTGTAAGCAAAAACAATCAAATTCAATTAAACAGCACAACAATGGAGCCTCAGAAATCGAGTTGAGTGGCTTCATTTTAACCTGGTGGGTGCGTTGAACCAGTATAGATCATAAACGCCATTGATGCAGCAAGAGCAAAGCTTCGAGCCAGCCATCCAGGCCCCAACAGAGTAAACGCCAAAACCCCAATTGCCGCACACCCAATTTGGGCCATGAACATATTATACTTCTGAACAAATAAACCCATTTCAATTCAGCAAAAGAGAAACCATCGAATTTTCGGTAGTTGAAATCAACAGGCAAATCGTACTCGAGCAGCAGGGGAAGAGGGAGTTGCAAAGAGGACAGCACAGACAGCTCCTAATGGTGCAATTGTCATAGAGAGGCCTTTAGGCGCTAGAATCTGATCCATTTTCCCCAACATTGCCATTGCTGCAAATGCCCCTGTTTCATCAATTTCAACATTACCCATCTCGCAATTTCTCTCCCAATTTCACATTTACAACCTGGGTCGGATGGATAAATTCTCACACATGATGATTCAGAAGGGACTCTCGAAATCAGATTCAAGCCCTTGAATGAAATAGCACTAACCTGCAGAAGGCCAAAGGATATCGCTGAGAGGAGGAGAAACAAAGCCCTTCTCTGGTTTCGAGCCATCTGAAATCGGCGCACCAACACTGCCGGCCGCCACAATATTCCGCCGACTGATTCTGCCGCCTCGTCTTCTCCTCCGATCGTTGAATAATTTCAGCGACCCGACGGACCCATCTGCTGCAATCCGTGGTTTTCCATTCAATAAGTAGCAATTCGGCAGCAAAGAAATGAACGAATGGTATGGGAATGGAGATGCCGATGGAGCTTGTAATCGTACATTCGAACTGGATTGATACGGCTGCTGACGGCGGCCATGGAGGTGGAGATGGTGGTGAATTGGCTTCAGTTGAAGGCTCATACCGAATTTTACCCTTCACCCACCTCCAAGCCTTCTGTTTTTCTATCTCAACCACACGTTGTTTAAGATATTTGGCGACAAAATAGGGGGAAAGATAGAGAAGAACAGAGCCACAAAACGAAGTTTGTGACATAAAAAAGAAAGAATTATTATCAATATATTAATGGCATGCAATGTAAATTCAGACGTGAATCTGACAAAGACGCCATCTGAAGGGGAATGGGAAAGAAGAGCTCTGAAGAACAGTGGGCTTGAAAAGAAAAAACTCGAAAATTAATTTCGGTTTGGCCTTTGATGAGGTTCAAAGGTCATATTACTCGCATAAAGAGACACTTTTTTTAGTGTTATTGCCACTTCTGAATTCTTAAAAACCCAAAAGCTAAATCATATTAATAATGACAAAAAAATAATGTCAATCTCTCTGTTTCTTTATCCTCCCCCCATGCTTGTCCAGTTCCAGAATCATTAAAATAATCACAATCATCCAATCAGTGAAATGGGTTCAAATTCGAGTCGCATTAATCACTGTTTAAAGTAAACATGAACCAAGAGAGTGCGGAGTCTGATTGCAATCCTCTTTCAGAAGGATGGTCAACCCCTGCCACAGATTTGACCTTTTTAGACAGTAAAAAACAGTAGAGAAAAACAACCGTTGACAATTCTCAACCTGTCGAGTAATCTAGTGTGTGACCAGTCAGCAATGTATAGTAATATATAAGAAAACTTTTGTGCATAATTTAGAGGAAAAAGGATCAGCGGAAGGGAGTGAATAAAGAATGAATAAAAAATTTTGGTAAAGGGAAGTGGCAGTAGGTGGGGGAGTTTGGTGGCTTATAGCTTACTTTAACGTTTGGAGTTGAACTTTGAGACCCTTTCGCCACAACTTCAACATTAAATAATAAATCGATCATTATGGTGCATAATTTTCTTCCTGCAAAACCATAAAATATCTGTAACTTACCAGTCAAGACAGAGCTATGCAACCTACCAAACTCCATGATCAGCATATTTCATTGAGAGATGAAATATTCAAGGGCTGTGCAAGTGAGTTGCAGAACATTCACAGATCTGGGGTCAATAAGCATTTCCTCACTGTTACAGAATGTTTCAAGAGTAATCAGAATGAGACTCATAGAAATCACTAGGACATGGTGACATCACTTCTTGCTCTAGAAACTGCAAAACTTGACTCATTGATGGCCGATTGTCTGGGTCGGCATCTGTGCACTTGGTGGCTATTTCAAGAATTGATTCTACAGTATCAGCATCGACGTCCTTGCACCTTTCATCAACTATATCTTCCATTTTGTTTTCTCCCAATAATGTGTGCATCTATAAAGGATCATCATGTTGTAGCAGTGAAACTTTAACGACAAAAAGAGTAAACAAAGTATGCACGTGAATGTATGTGTCTCTATATGCCGTGTCCTTGAACATTGCAAATACTAATTTTCTCAAAACAAAACTGTTAAATTTTCATTTGCTTTATCTGTCCTCAACGGTTCCATCATAGTAATGGATTCAATCACAGTGATTTAGTTGTTTAACCAGACTTTTGCTAAAGAAATTCCACACCTATGGCTTTTAAAACCCATGCAGGGTAATAATGGGCAGAAAAGCAAGAAGATTTTTGAGAGACATACCCAGCCAACAACATTTAAGCCTCGCTTTACAAATGATGGATCGGTTGGTCTCTTCCCAGTCACCAGCTCCAGTAATAAAACTCCAAAGCTATAAACATCTGATTTTTCAGTTGCCCTCCCACTTTGTAGGTATTCTGCTTGGAAATAGCTAAGTTAGACATCTGATTAATAGAGTACGTAGTACTTTTAAATCATTCTTAAACTATCATATCAAACGTTTCTTTAAAATGTAGAAGTTTAAGTGCTTAGACAAGGAACTAATGAGCACCTGGAGCCAAATAACCAAATGTTCCGGCAACAACAGTTGTGATATGGGCATCCTCGTCAACCAAAAGCTTGGCCAGTCCAAAGTCAGACACATGGGGCTCCAAGTTGTCATCGAGTAGAATGTTACTTGATTTAATATCACGATGCACGATCTTTGGACAACAATCATGGTGCAAGTATGCAATCCCCCTAGCAGAGCCCAAGGCTATCCTTAGACGAGCTCTCCAATCCAGATGCTGTTTTTCTGGTACCTCTTCTGCATGAGATTAAAAAAGGGAAACAATAATAATCTGTTCGCATTTTTAATACATATTGATAGGACATTATACATGCATCCATATTGTATATCAAAATGCTTGGCAATAATGAGGAACAAAATTTCAGAACCACTGGATAAACCCATGTTAATGTCGTACCATGCAAGAAATCATCTAAGCTGCCCATTGCTAGAAAGTCATAGATAAGAAGCTTGGAAGTCGGAAGACTACAGTATCCCCGCAAATTGACCAAGTTCATATGTTTGATGCAACCCAAAATTTCCAACTCTCTCTCGAACACTTGTTCTGAACCTTTTCTGCTTCCATCGATCTTTTTAACAGCAAATGTTCCACAATCATTCATGACCATTCGGTATACAATACCAAATCCTCCTGAACCCACAACATCTTCTTCATCTAGTGACTCCAACTTTTCGATGATCTCACATGACGGATATGGTAGGTCACCGTGAAAAGTAATAAGTTTTGTGCCTGTTGTACAATGGAGTTTATCATCAGTCTGACAATACTAAAGCCGAAACAAAATCTGCAACAAACAACTGAGGATTACTTGGTTCATGAACCACTTGCTTTTTGACTTCTGTGTATCTCTTGGCAGCTCTTTCCTTCTTTGATAGCCAACGGATCCACAAGAATGGAACAAGCACTATAAGTGCAACACCCATTGTGGACATTGCACCAATTAATACTCCTTTGATGTAGTGTGAAGGTCTTTTCACAGGAACTACAGAAAACCACAAGTATGTTTAAGCAAGAAGTTTTTAAGTTATATACGGCCATAAAAGTGATTCAATTTGAAATGTCATTTTTCAGTAAACTAACCATTAACTTCATCACTTTCAGCATGGGGCAACACTGCCGGGAATCCTAATGAGGTTCGGCAAGGCTTGTTAACTTGACGACCACAGAGATCTAGATTGCCAACAAACCTGCAATTACACACTTAACTATCAATATAACAAGCTCTGAATACGAATTGTTGGATCCGGAGGTATTGAGCCAGGCTCCTCCTCCAATTCAAGAGGAAGGAAGAAAATTGAAATTAAAATCACCGGAACTAAGAAAAAACAACAAGCATTCAAAGAATGAGAGAGAAAGTGAGGAAGTAGAAAACCCACAGAAAGTTTTCAAATAGTTCAGTTCCTAACAAATGACAAACAGAAGTCACTCCCGTCCCATTTCTTAAAATTCAGAGGTGCTTACTAGAATTCCGCAAATTCCCTTCCTGAAATTTTATAAAGTATCCATATGGGTCATAGTTCTCCATTTGAATGTGTAAATTTATAAGACATTGTGTAATTATTCTGTCTTCTCTTCATCGATGCCAATCGGAGGGCTAATTTATAATCTCCCGTCACCCTGTTCTGGAAGATGCTGCATACCTCTAACCACTTCTATATACCCTTCTATTATTAAAATACAATTGTCAGTTTCCTTTCAAAGATGAAGAAAAATAAATCCTAGCTCTATTATTTGTTTACATGTTAACATATACACAAACACTGATCACCGATTCACCCGTAGTTACTAAAAATAGCCGACAACGGCAACAGATATTATGAAGTTCTCCAAACTACACCTGTTTTCTATTTTTAAAATCAGAGTTCAGAGAAAATGAAGCTTAAAAAATAAATTCCAGAGTTTATGTTAATTGATCAGAACCATGTTAATTAAGCTAGCTGAAATCATCTTGCTGATCAACGGGAAAGTCTCCTTCGAATGATTTAAAACCATATATATAGAAGAGTTAGCAACATATAACCAAGATGCATAGTTATGGCATTATTCACACAATTTAAAGTTTTAACCCTCGAGGAGGTTCAAAATTTCCAGATATAGGATATCATAATTTCATAAACGATTCAACAACTTAGTATGAATGTAATTTATGGAAATACATGCGGTCTGAGTACTCACGAATTACTTCCAAAAGTGCTAAGAATTCCAAAATCTGGAATTTCCCCAGAGAAAAAGTTGGTGGACAAATTCCTGCGAATGAAATGAAAAAGGTAATATATAAACGATAATATAACCGCAGCTAAAGGTGCTAAGAGAACTCTTCTTGTACCACAGCAAACAGTGCTATTCAACTTACAAATGGCGCAGAAGTGAGAGACGGCCAATAGATGATGGAATAGCACCCTTCAACGAATTGCTTGATAAATCCCTAAATTCAAACCTCAATATTAAGAAAATACATAACAATGAAATAAAGAAAAAAGTTCACTATCTTACTAAATTGCTACAAACAAGCGTTGCCAATAGAGAATCAGGTAAAAAATTGTCAAAAAATTCAATATCAACAAAATATCCCCAAGTCGACTATAAATTTTTTTTATCAGATCAGACTAAATCACTACGTCGGATAGCCGAAAACAAAGACGGACTTAAAAATGCCAAACCATTCATGAAAACTTACAGTATTGTAAGAGCAGAAAGGTTTCCAATATCCGATGGTATGCCGCCTTGGAGATAATTAGACCTCAAATACCTAGGCAGATGGTCAAAAAATGCACGCAAATGAATGTTTATGCATGATATGGAAATAGTAGTAACACTCTTCACTTACAGAGCTCTGAGCTGAGTACATTTAGTGATTTCATTAGGAATATATCCATGTAAGCCATTTTGGTGAAGTGCCCTGGTTGACATTCAAAAGATAATGCGGGAGAAGATGAAATTTCTTTAAAACATAAAGTTTCTAAACTTCAGCTTCTTGCCCATCATATTATTGAGGGGAGGGAAAATGTGGGGGGGAAGAAATGGCTGCAGAACTTACAGTCTCTGTAATCTACTGAGTTTACCGATGCTGGGAGAAATAATCCCTCCTAGTTGCATGTAAGGTAAGTTACTGAAACATCCCAAACCAAAAATCAAAAGAACAATTTAGAGAAAATACAATACAATCTTGAAATAAAGGAAGAAGCCAAATATGAAAGATGACATACATTGAGCTGACTCGATGGTCCTCGGGGTGACAAGAGATACCAGTCCATTTGCAGGGAGAATCATTGGAAGCTTCCCAATCACCAAGGAGGTTCCTACTATCATTAAAAGCGCTTCTAATTTCCAACAACGTTAGGCCTACGACATGGAGAATTTGAAAACACAGACATTAGCTTCAGTTTATTTGTGTAGAAAAACAGAGAGAGTGAATAAAGAGAGAGCAATGAAAACGGATCTAATCATTCAAATGAAACAGAAAACATGCCGCAACAAAGCGTCAAGGTTCAGAGATGTTGGTAATCTATTCTATTTCATTGGTTCAAAAGCATCAACACAAAATCATATTTCGGCTTACTAAAACAAGACAAAGAACTCGAACAGGGGAAAAACGAAAAAATGGGATTTACCATCTGGAGTGAGCGCAAGAGTGCAAGGGCTGAAAAGGGTTGAAAATAAAAGCGAAGAGAGAACCAAAACCAACATGCCCATTTGATTTTTCATCCAGAGACGTTCTTCCTTCTTTAGTAAATGCACATTGAGCTTGTTGAGCTTCAGTTAGACAAGATGGGAGGACAAGGGCTTCAACGTGATGATAAAAAGAGAAGGGTGAGGGTGGAGTGCGAAGGAAGCTTGAAAAGAAGACGGGGATGGCCATTATTAAACTGAATAATCATTTGAACAGATGAGAGAGAGAAATTAGTTTCCTGCAATTCATGAGCAGAGGGGCAGGCTTTTTTCAAAAGTGGGCATCGAGAGTTGTGCAAATGAAACGCAACGAGAGAATTCAAAAGTTGATTTTGGGATTTTTCCCTCGATACCATTCATCAGTTCGCTCCAACAAATGGGACACGTGTTTCGCGGAAATTGCTTAAATCAGGTGTGTACAATGGAAACATCCTTAGGATATTCATATCCCTGGCTTTTCCATTTTTTACTAAATATTTTCATATTTAACTTTCACATAAGTCATTATTAAAACTTTCCCTTTTTCAACATAAATTTACTATTCTTACATTAAATTTATTTTAAAAGGGTTAAAATGTCGAATCTAAGTTTGGTGAATGGGTTTACTCATCCAAGTTGTAAATATTAAGATTATTGAGGTAAACATAACTTTTTTTATACAATTTTTAGAACGGTAAAGTTTTACAACATAAAAAAGACATTGTAAATCTTTTATCATTAAAATATTTTATATGAATGATTTAATTATTTTTTATAAAAATTTATTAGAAAAGTATTTCACCTTAATATCAATAGGTTAAATTATATCGATTCAATCCTAATTTTAAAAAGTATTTGTTGTTAACACCATTTAAGTTGATTGAACTAATAAGTGATGATCCAACACAATATGGCATAAGTGAGTAAGTCCGTTAAATACAAAGCGAACAAAACATGGAACTATGATATGGAATATGTGATGCACGAAAGCATCATCCCTTGTTAGTACAATCAATATTTATTAATTAAAATTAAAAAGAATCAGATTATATAATTAAAAGTTAAAAAATGAAACAAATAAATGAACAAAAAGTA
>JAOANK020000018.1:5177649-5191703 GCA_026257165.2 Telfairia occidentalis | reverse complement strand
GTTCATTGTACTTAAATTTTCAAAAATGTCTATTTTAATCCTTAAATTTTAAAATATATCATTTTGATCCTCACCTATCGTTTAATTTTAACAAATTAATTACATAACGTCGAGTATGTAGACTAATGAGTTAACGTGAACATGTATTCAAACCATATAAGTTGAAACTGAGTAAAGTTTTGGTGCCAAAATGATTATTTTTTGTAGAATTTAGTGATAAAAATCAACATTTTGAAAGTCCACGACTATAATGAAACAAACTTGAAAGCTGGTGAACTAAAATAAGATTTAAACCTAAGTTCAATTACTCGATGATATCGATTTAGTCCCTATAAGTACTTATACTTTTCATTTTGTGTTTATGTAATTAGTTTGTTGAACACTTACATGACACGCTAATTGTATATTATTCAAGAATTATATAGTGAGTAGATTTCGAGCGTGAAATGTTTAAATAATACAATCCTTTTTTTTTTAGTTCAACATTTGTGAAGGTGGGGGATTGAACTATCGACATTTGCGATGGTAGTACATGTCTTTATCCACTAAACTGTGCTCGAATTGACATGTTTAAATAATACAATCAATATGTCATGCAAAGTTATCTATGTGAACGTATTAGATACATGATTGAAAGTTTACACAACTTATAAATTCTTAAAAATATAATGACTAAATAAATACAATTTCTTATTCACCTAATGAATACTTTTTAAAAGTTGACTAATTTTAACTTTATTTTAATTCTAGAACTAAAATACTATTCTTATTTTAATAAAAGGAATTAAATAAATAAAATATAAAGTATCATTACGAATCTTAAAATTATATGAAAAAAAACAAATATGTCCAAAAATGACGGTCAACTATTCCTGAATTTGACTTATGGCAGGGGATGACAGCAATAGCATTAACTGCTGCAATCCCAAGGCTGCAGCCACCGCCGTGCAGCCAATCGGTGGCCGGCGACGGCGACTGCCTCGGCCCAACGCCGTGGCAAATGGCTTTTCTGATTGGCGGACTAGGATTTATGGTGATCGGAGCCGGCGGAATCAGGCCCTGCAACCTTGCATTTGGAGCCGACCAATTTAACCCTAACACAGATTCGGGCAAAAGAGGAGTCAATAGCTTCTTCAATTGGTACTATTTCACCTACACTTTTGCAGTGATGATATCTCTTACGGCCATAGTCTATGTCCAATCTGATATCAGCTGGGGTTGGGGTTTAGCCATTCCTGCATTTTGTATGTTCTTTTCATGTTTGTTCTTCTTCATTGGGACGAGGATTTACGTCAAAATCAAACCATTTGGCAGTCCTTTGACAAGTGTAGTGAAAGTTGTTGCTGTTTCATTAAAGAAGCGAAACTTGAAGGTGCCTGAACAAACTGCTTCTCTTTTCAACTATGTTCCAACCAATTCCATTAATTCCAAGCTTTATCACAGCAAACAGTTCAGGTAATCAAAAAGCTTTTGAAAATAAGACTGTCAAATTATAAGTTTGATTATCAACTATCGTGTTAGTAGCTATTTAATCTTTATAGGTTATAAATTTTCAAATAAGTCCCTTTCAATTATCGTGCCCAATAAATCTCTGTAATGCTGATTGTATTATTATTCTGGTGTTGTGTCATATGTCATATAACTGTTAAACAAATTAACAGAAGAGGCTAAATCAAGATAACTCTGAACTTTTTCGTAGTACTAGACTAAATGGATAAAACTACAAAAATTCATGACCAAACTTGTAACGTAACCAAAATAAGGATTAACCAACCCATTTTGATTTCACAAGCAACATCCATGTTCTTGGTAGATTCCTTGACAAGGCTGCAATTATAACTCCGGAAGACCAAATCAATCATGATGGATCAGCAGCTCATCCATGGCGGCTTTGCAGCATTCAGCAAGTTGAAGAATTGAAATGCATGTTAAGGATCATTCCCATATGGTCTACCAGTATCATTTACTACATTCCCATTGTACATCAAACTTATGGAGTGTTTCAAGCTCTTCAATCCGATCGCCGCCTTGGCCACTCTGGTTTCAAGATTCCAGCTGCCTCCTTCTACATCTTTACGATGATCGGTGTCACCATCTGGGTACCAATCTACGACAGAATCCTCGTGCCGGCTCTCCGGAAACTCACCGGAAAAGACAGCGGCATAACTCTCCTCCAAAAGATGAGTGTTGGGTTGACACTCAACATTGCAACCCTGTTTCTCTCTGCTTTTGTTGAGAACAGGAGAAGACATTTAGCTCTGGAGAAGCCAATTGGGATAGAATTTGGAAGAGGTGCCATTTCTTCAATGTCTGGTTTGTGGTTGATACCTCAGTTCTTCTTGATTGGCATTTCTGAAGCTTTCACATCTATTGCTTGTATTGAGTTCTTTTACAAGCAAGTCCCAGAGAACATGAGAAGCATTGGAGGGTCTTTCGTGTTTGTTGGGTATGCAATATCTAGCTATTTGGGTAGTTTCTTAATTTCAGTGGTTCATGAAAAGACGAAGGGCAGTGCCAATGGAGATTGGTTGGCTGAAGATCTTAACAAAGGGAGATTGGATAAATTCTACTGCCTAGATGCTGGGTTGCAAATCTTAAATTTGGTCTACTTTTTAGTTTGTGCGAAGTGGTACAGGTACAAAGAATTTGGTAGAGATCTTGATGTAAGTAACCTTAGTGTGATTTAGGAGAGAGGAACGTTTATTTGGCTGTAAAACTAGTTGAATTGTAATCTTCAATTTTAAATGTTTTTCTCCAATTTGAACTGCTAAATTGGAGCTTCAGGATTGGTTTGTTTTTACTTCAAAAATCTCACCCTATAACACATGAAATAATTGGATTTACGTCCCTTGAAAAAATGACTTATTATCTACCCTTTTGTTCTAATGGTTTGGTCAATCAATTTGAATGATTACTCTTCTTGACTTCACATTTAGGGTAAAGTATTGAATTTCTAATTTTAAATGCTTAAACAAATCTAAAACAGTTTAGTTGTCTTCTTCATGTTTCAGTAAATGGCAAATTTTAAGGGTGATGGGTAGAAATATTATGTTTGCATCAGTTTTCCTTTACACTAGGAAGTAATGAAAAAACATCATGAGAATCCAGTAGAAAAAGAAATTCCAGAAAGTTTGGAATGAATATAAATGACATCATTTCATAAGAACTTTCTCTTGGGGGTGCCATTACAAGATATGTCAAATCCAGAAATAGAAAGAAAGACTAATACAACACAGAAAAGCGTCGAAAACCGACATGGTCCTCTAACATGCTAAGAAGCCAAAAAGCCAAGTACAGGTATAAAATGTTGTTTCATCCTTTCTTTAACTTGCAAATAGCACATGCCAATAGCATATCTTAATGGCAGCAGTCAGCACACAACTACAAGACAGTATTTTACAGTATTGAACATCCCCTTACACGGTGTACGCTTGTTGTATCGTTTCGATGTCGAGGCCTTTCAATCTCACCACTGATTCTACATGACCTTTCAGTGTATGGAGTTCCCTCAATCTGCAAGATTTAAGAAATGAAACCCAATTGGCAGTTGCAGAATGATAACCTAAAAAACTAGCATCCATTTTCAAATATAGATAAATGTCAAACCAAGGATGATGTTCGAGTTTCCAAGAATACGAATACGGCATAAGTAACATACTACCAACTCATGAGCATTTGCAGCATACCTAGCAATTTCAGCTCTCCTTTTGGCTTCTTCAGCCATGTGATTGAGTTCTGTAAAATGAGTCCGCTCGGTGAACATCTTAGTATCAGGCGGTTGCAAGCCGTGCAGCGTTCTTTGTGCGTGCGCCCATTGCAGCTCACGTTGTTCCTTACCGAAATCCTTTTGTCGTGTGAAAGCAATCTATACAAAATACAAATAAATAAACCAATTGATGCATGACAACAAATGTAAACAAGTTAAATGCAGGAAACAGTATAAATTAATACCCTTTGCTCAAGCATGAGATCCCAAGCCTTCCCACTCAAAGCATATCGAATAGCGAACTTTATGGGATCCAGAGGAATGTAAAAGATGATGTTATAAAGCCAAATCACACCAGCCCAACCCCAACCAATTCCTTCAATGGCAGCGAAACTCCAATTAGCATAGACAGCAATCAGAGTGGCAACCTGTTCGATGATAGATCCAAACTTAGTGTTTTCTTCCAAAATATAATTGAAAATACAGGCAAAACAATCCAAAGAAATATCGTCTCACCAGTTGAGCAAGCACAAAAGCCACTACAAGAAGTAACCCAGGACGCTCGACGTAGGACCAACTCCGAGATCGCGTAACAAAAATGAGGGCCTGACTGATAGTGCTCACTTGCAGATATATAGCTGAGGCTAGCTTCCGGAAGTCATCATGAGCTGTTTTTTCAAGGGTTGGCACCCCAAAGACTCGCTGAAATTTTCACAAAATGCCAGAGATCAGCAGAAATCAGAAGAATTGCTGCGACTACTAACAAGCTAAGTACAAAGAGAACTCAAAAAAGGAGCAGAAATAATAGCAACCGATTACAGAACGCAACGAAAAACGATCGATTCATTTGAACCCATCATTAACACATAACAGCTTCTCATAGTTTCGTAATTGTCGAGAAATTAGCCCCATTTTAAATGATTTATAAGTAGTATTAAGGAAGTTGAATCATCTTACAGGGAAAAAGTTAGTTTTATACGATGCCCAAAAAAATATGACCGTCATCATTGCCAAGTAACTACCAAGTACAATGCCAGTAGTAAAAATTTCGGCCAGCTTCCAACTATCTGGCAGAGGAGACGGTTTCACCCTGTCCTTTGATATTGTCATGATGGTACCTACACATACATAATGCTGATGAGTCTTCATAAACAGTCAAAAGAGCAACGTATATGAACTTCAAATAATCAGCAGATCAAGTAGAAGAATTTTGAACTAACCATCATTAAGGATAGCTATGATAAGAACCATAAATGGAGGAAAATCAAATTTCCAAATGAGGGCCAGCAACATGAAACCAAGCTGCAGAAAACAAATCAGCAGCACATGTTAGAAATATTATATGAATTTATGATTATAAAAATGACATAGTTTGTTATTCAGTGCACGGCAGGACAGAACAGCAGATCAGACATTCAAAATATACATATTAACGATAAACGACCAGCTTACCACAATACGTATTGTGATGGAAACCGCATAAATCTGACATGGAAAAAAAGTTAAACATGAGTAAAAACAATCTCAAATGCACTTGTACTATAAGATCTCATAGCCAACACAAAATCAGAACTTCAAAAAAGGAAAAACAGGGTAGCAGCAATAAGATCTTACAGAATTCAACCTGAAAATCCAACTACTAAATCAACAAATATCGCATTTAAGTCAAACCACGGGTTACCGTGTAATTCTTCATCCTTTGAAAAATTGCTCGACTGGTCAAAACTGCACTGATTATAACACTGAGACCAGGTTCAGTAAGGACAATATCAGAAGCACTCCGAGCAGCATCAGTAGCATCTGCAACAGCTATACCTATGTCTGCTTTTTTAAGTGCAGGGGCATCATTCACTCCATCACCAGTCATCCCACAGATATGTTTCATCGCTTGCAAGCGTTTTACAATTTCGTATTTGTGCTCTGAACCAACAAAATATCACAGTGATGCCGTAAGCAAGAAAAAAACCAATTTTTTGGGTTCCTCAAAATAACAATTTGAGACAATTAATGAAAAAAATACCAGGGAATACACCGGCAAAACCATCTGCTTTTTCAATAAGGTCATCAACAGGTAAAGCAGCAATAGACTCATCCTTTTCCTGTCCTAGCAAAGCAGATGATGGATACATGTTGGTTCCCATCCCGAGGCGACGTCCTGTCTCCTTTCCTATAGCCAGTTGATCTCCTAATAAAAGCAAGGTAAAGGAACCAACAAGTTAGATATTCAGTGAGCTTAAAAGGAATGATGTAGCAATGTTTAGAAATTCCCAGTAAGAAGCACATGAGACGATCGGTGACGTTCTATACATGAAGGGCAATTTTACCAGGAAGAGTGTACTTCACATGCAGGTTAAAATGAGAAACATACCCGTAATCATTTTCACATTTACACCAAGATTTAAAGCTCTCCTTATTGTCTCAGCACTATCGTGCCTTGGTGGGTCAAACAAAGGCAAGAGGCCCATGAATTGCCAAGGACCTCCAGCACTCTCTTTCCTTCCTTCTGGAACTTCCTGGTATAAATCAAATATACGACATAACCAACAATAAATTAACCGCTGGGCTAAAAAAATGCATAGTGGTCTTATAAACCAATGGATCAACAAACCTAAAAGCAGTTGTTCACTGACCTGGTATGCTACAGCAAGTGAACGCAAACCCCGTTCAGCAAATTTATCAATCACTGCATGAACTTTTCTCTCAATCTCCGACTTGTTGTATGCAAGATTTAGAATCTAAAATTGATAATTAAAACAGGAACCTATATTCAGCAATCTGTTTTCAGTTAAAACAGAGACCACGAGTAAATATAGAGTAGCCATTTTACCTGTTCTGGAGCACCTTTGCTGACTCTGTGCATCTTGCCCTCATGGTCAATATAAGTCAATGCAGTTCGCTTATCAGTAGGATTGAAGGGAAGGAAATGTACTTCCTGAATGCCAGCACGCGCCTTTGGAAGCAAGGAAGATGCAATGAACATTTAAACATTTTAAAAGCCATTTCAAAAGAGTAGCGAAATTCTTACCTCCTTTGGATCAGCAAGCATCCCAACAATAGCAGTATCTATGGCATCTTGATTTTCAATTCTTGACGCTCGAGCAGCCATTAGAACCACAGTGTCTGCATCTATCCCTTTACTGAAAACCTAAATTTAAAGTTAGACACAAAATGAGTAACGGACGATATGAATGCTCCTGGGAGGAAGAAACATCCCATTAACAAGCAAGCAGCAACTCCCTGCCAACCTCAACAAGATTCTTGTCAACAGTTAACTTGTTCAACGTCAGGGTTCCTGTCTTATCACTGCAAAGCACATCCATGCCTGCCATTTCTTCAATAGCAGTCATCCTCTTCGTGATAGCACCCTGAAACCAACATCAGATGATCCCATTGTTTATTCCATAACTCATATGTCATACAACATTCAACAGGAAGCCTTCAAAAGAACTAAGCCAACCTGTTGGGATAACCTATGAGAACCAATAGCCATTGTCACAGAGAGAACTGTAGGCATCGCTATGGGAATTCCTCCAATCAATAGCACAAGGAGGTTATCAATTCCAGGACGATAATCACGGTCCTGAATTGGGTACATGACAATGATTTCTATTATCATTCCCAAAGCAATGGAACATATGCAGAAATTCCCAATCGCAGTCAAGACCTACAAACAGAGTGACAGGAACGAAAATAAGCCAGTTAAAAGAAAGAAATCGCATGAACCGAAGATCAAGTAATACAATGACTCATCTTCTTGCCTTTTGGAAGTGTCCCACTTGGTTCGTGGTGTCAACAAGATGAGCAGCTTTACCAAAAAATGTGTGGACACCAGTAGCGATGACCACAGCTTCAATCTCTCCTTGCTTGCAAGTAGAACCAGAGTACACACCATCACCAGGACCTTTCGTTACGGGAAGAGACTCACCTGTAAGCGCAGACTACAAAGCCCAAAGCCAAACTTAGTACAGAGATAGACACTTACAACCTGACGAGTGCAGGGTCATGGGGCATGCGAGAAATCAAATTACAGTCTCCAAATATCATGGTTGCTTACCAACCTGGTCAATTTTTAGCGGATCCCCATCCAGAAGACGTGCATCAGCTGGAATAATGTCCCCAAGTTTAACACTGATTATGTCACCAGGGACTAATATGGAGGCATCTTGCTCGCTCCACCTTCCATCTCGAAGAACCTTCCACAGAAAATCAAAGGCCAAACACGGAAATTCAAGTACATATCACCTTAAATTGTGGTTCCACTGCGTTAGTTGAAACTTGAGCATCTTAAAAACAAAGACGAATTAAGGTTTCCAGCAAATATATAGCACCCGCAAGAATCCATCTCTAATACCTTGGCTTTGGGAGCAAGACGAGCCATGAGAGCAGCCGCGGCATTTCCGGCATTGTTTTCCTCAATAAAACTGATTGTCGAGTTGATGATAAGCAAGGTAATGATACCCACAAAATCTTGCCAGTCGGGGGGCTTTCCCTACAGTGAGTAAATGATACTCAGAACATTGAACAGCAAAGGAGATGTGAAAGAAACATAAATAACAATCCATGTAGCTGAGCATTTACTCCTCCATTTGCAAGTGCAATAGCCATAATTGCAGCAGCTTCCATAACCCATGATAGAGGATTCCACATGAACCCCAAAAACTTCAAAAATTTGCTTTCCTGAAAGTAAAATTAAGAGCAAATTAACTTTGTTAACCTCTGAACTACCCAATAAATGCAATGCATGTTGTATAGGTGAAGCATTACCTTCTTTTCCTCGAGCTTGTTGTGGCCAAAAATCGTCAGCCGTTCCTCAGCAGCCTCACTGGTAAGTCCTTCTTTGCTACATCTCAGGTTTTCTAAAACCTCATCAATGGGGATATTTTCCTGCAGTTGAGAAAGTGAGAAGAAGGCAACCTAAGCAAACAACCAAACACGAAAAGGGCTTAAAAAATGCTCAGATCTGTTACCAAATCCACAGCTTCCTTCAACACTGCCTCCAACACTTCCGGCTTGTCCCCCATATCTTCCTTTTACTCGTTACTCCTCTCTGTCACTCTCCCTATGTATATCTCACTAATTCTCTGTCCAAGGACATTCAATTCTTAACTCATCAGAAAAATCCCAAGAACGGGCTCCAAGAATATGCACAAAACTGAACATAAACAGAAACAAAACCGTACACCCAAATGCCAAAGAGGCGATTTGGATCAGAGCATAACACTTTGAAGCGAAAATGAGGACGACCCACCAACGCCAAGTTCCCCACGAAGCACAGAAAATGAACAAAGAAGAGCGTTTTGCTTTTGGAGCAGTGGGAGAGTCAGTTACAGTCCGGAACCTTTCATTTTGTCTATGCGCCAAAAAGAAAAAAGAAAAACTCCAAAAAGTTTAATTACTACGCAATAATACATATACTTGCTTTAAAGGGTCGCCTTTTAGCAAAATCCCATTTACCATGAAAAGGAAATCTCACTACTTGATAGTAGAATATTTGGATCTGTCATAACTCATAACATAACTGATAATAACCTAAAATTTCGAATACCATACAAAATTTTGCAAAGAGATCAACTGTAAATTCACTTCTATACCAAAATTCTTAAACTCAAAACTAATTTAAACCTGGAAACCTGATGTTAAGTACATGAGAATGAATGGTAAATATCTGTAATTGCCTTAAAAGAAACGGCCTTTAAGCCAAATTGTACGTTGTGGCTAGTTGTTCTGTGCCATTTACGGATAGAGATCCTCCTTACAAAAGTTGGTTGAGTAACACAGGAACAAGATCTCCTCACCACTCACTACTCACCTCACTGCCATGTTTGCCTTTGTTTTTCTTCCGACAAACTTTGATTTAAGCACTTTACACTGTTCATTTTACTTTAATCTTAAATATTAAAAGCTAACTTTTTGTTCTTTTTTCTAGCCCAAAATATCTTCAGGGTTGCACCATTAGTAATCTTATCCCTAAGTTCAATGTTAGTTTCCCTCCAGATTTATTTTTAACATACAACCCTTTTAAATTTTCAAAATTTAACCTTTTTTTCTAGTTTTATATAGGTAAGTTGGAGATTTAAACCTTCAACTTATAGTAAACATAAGGAACCGTCAAGTTATGCTCAAATTAACGACATTGAAGTAAATATTCGTTATATAAAAAATATGATGGATAATTGTGACTTCAACTATCCTATTCTCTCATGATAAGGTTATCAAATTTTCTATTGTTATTATATATATATTTGACGTGAAAAATATGTCTAAGAAAATGATATCAAATTAAAGATATATAGCGAAAGGTGATATATAATTTTTTATTATTATTACTATCTTGTTAACTAACTTCTTAAAACATTTTTATTTCAGAAACATAAAATGTTTAGTGGATTAAACTAAACACGTGACTCTTGAAAAAGTGGAGTTTTAATTATAGAATACATTCCCTAATTTCCTTCCATGGAGTGGTTATCTCGTCCATTTAATTTTAAGATATAGTTCTTATTTAATTATTAAAATTAATATTTGATTAACCTTTAAATATTCATTGTTTTACCAACAGAGCATGGCCGCACCACAAAAATTAATTATTAAACAAAAAACAAAAAAGGTGACGTGTCGGTTTAATTGAATTCTTATTATTACAAAAATCAAGTACACGACGTGCTGGCTGCAAAACTTTCACAAATCACGCCTCGGCCCCAAAATATCTCATTAATAAGTTTGATGCCAACATTTTAATTTTTGTTTTTTTTTCAGTACGATGTCAAGATTGTTTTACAATTCATTTCTTGAACGAATCGGATATATAAATATTTTATCAATGTTGAAAAATTTAAGGAATGTGCTTACCACATTGAACGAGGATTTGTTCTAATAAATTTTAAGAAAAATATAATTTTGGCATTTAAATTTTGAATTTAATTTTTATTCCTTTCCTAAAATTTAAAATGTTACATTTTTATATTTAGATTTTAAATTTAATTTTCATTTAATTTTTCAAAATATTACACTTACACTCAAAATTTTCATTAATCCTTTTTGTTTTTATTGGCGTAATAGAGTGTTGACTAGATGCTCATCAGTCAATTTAATATTATTTTATATTTTTCATATCTCATGAAGAAAAAAATTTGTCATATTTCACTAGGTGATGTAGAAAAAAAAAATCTCTCCTCCATCCAAACTGTCTCTTCTACCCAACCTTTCCACCCCATTTCGTCTTCCCTTATCATTGTTGTCGACATGTCGCTGTTTTAGTTTTAATAAAATTTAGAAGTAGAGAATCCAAATATAGTTCGGTAGATAAATGCATAATTCACAATTTTAAAAGTCGATAGTTTAATCTTCCAATCTCATATTCATAATGAATAAATAAATGAGAGCATTTTAGGGGCAGAGATAGGAAGGGAAAAAAATCCCACGATTATCAATAGGGTCTTGAATCAATCACACGACTGTAACTATTACTATATTCACCAATCTGAGCATAATTCAGTAGATAAAGACATGTACTACCATCGCACTATTTCCACAAACGTTGAACTAAACAAAACTATTACTATATTTCTGTGTCATAATCGGAAATTTCTATTTGTTATGGACACTCCCGAAGTGTGGCAAATTTACAACCAACGGCTAAAGAGGAGTGCTCGTATCGGCATGACATTTCTCAAAATATTTGTCACCAATTGCATTTATTTCATCATTTATGCCTTGTGGGCCACAATAATATGACATTCTTCTCAACCCGTTTAGACGTTTTTTTTTCTCTCAATATTTGATTCCCTAAATTATACCAAATATCTCTCAATTTTAGAAAAAGTTTCGATTATAATTTTATAGTTTTAAAAGTTTTATCTCTAACTTCAGTCTTTCAAAATAATTTTTAAAAAATGTCATTTTCTCAAGTTTTCTTTGATAAAAATAAAAATAAAATGTGATAGTGACAATGAATTAGACGATTACTTATAAAAATAGAGATATACATGTGCATAGATGTTACAATAATGCCCTTAAACTTTGGTATAAGTTTTAATTACACTCTTATGGTTTATAAAATTGAATTTTAATTTTGTTCAAAATAACCAATTTGTTAGCTTTTTTTAAAAAAAATAAGAATGAAAATTTGACATGGTAGTGAACTATAAAAGAGTGAAAATTTATAGTCACATTTTAACAAAAAAGCCAATGGATGAGTTTTTTTTTTTTTAGTACAAGATTGGTTGTTTTAAACAATATTAAAAGTTCAAGGTTAAAATGAGAATTTTTAAACCATATGGTATAAATTACAATTGAAACGTAACTCACTATTTAGGGCATAATTGAAACATGAAGGATTCATACTTGTACCTCTGTTTTTATAAGTTATCTACTTGCACGTCACATTTTTCATTTTCTTTTTACATAAATTTTAACATAAGAATATTTTAAAATAATTTTGAAAAGTTGATAGTATGATTGAAACTTTAGATACTATAAGATTATAATTGAAACTTACCCTAAAGTTCGAGATATTTTATACAATGTAACCTATTTGATTTAAAAAATAATAACTACATCATATGTAAGAAGAAGAAAAAAATTGAATGTAACTTATTCAATGAACATGGTACATTAAAAAAAAAAACACCTTCAAATTTGAATTTTATTTTTTTGAATTCATCTACAAGTGAAGGTGAGGATTCGAACCCAACCTTTTGGTTGAGAGATAAGCCTAATTAATAGATAGATTGTGAGGGGTTTTTAAAAGTAAATATGCAAAATGTTGTGGCTTATTTGTTATTTTATATTTTGAGTTTTAAAAAAAACAAACGAGTTGAGTATTTTGTATTATTTTTTTTTCTTTTTTTCTTTTTGGGCTATTTGGACTACATTTATAGAAGACGAAAGGCAACGTGTTTGGTTGGTTGGAAAATTTTAAAATTTTATTTGGTGGAAACCCACGATGCCATGTTGTCTTTTAACTTCTTGTACTCATCCATTTAATTATAAAATACCAGATGAGATTTTTTTGAAAGCCATCGCATTATATTCCAATTAAAGATGAAATATTCAACTAAAAATGAAATGCGTCCGAATTTTAATGGTTCTATCTATTAAAAATTTATAAATTTAATCTTCCACTATGAATTGTAAATGTAAATTGTATATATTGTTAAAACATCGCTCTCAATAAAAAAAATTGTGAGTTCTAACCACACTCCACATGTCGTTGAATTCAATAAATATATATATAGATAGATAGTATATTAAAAGAAAAATAAAATTCTAATGTAGTTCAACGGACAAAATATATTGGCACAATCTATTAAAAAGAATTGATAATTAAAAAAAAAAAAAGAAAGTTCTATTATTTTATAGCATTACCGTGGAATATTTGTATAAGTTGATGATTTAATTTAATAAAAAAAAAAATTTAAGCTCTGAACTTTAAACAGGGTGTAGATGCTTTCTTAGGTTGTTTTTTTACTTTTCTACTGGAATGACAGCAAATTAGAAAAAATATAGGAAACGAGACGAATTTATATGTATAAAATAAAACAATGTTAAGAACTCCAAATATATATATATATAACTTATAAGTATGTTAAGGATATTATTTATCTTATAAATTAATTTTTTTCATAATACTTTCATTTCTTCTCTTTGAGGCTTTCTTTTTCCCTTTTTTGGAATATAAAAGTAAATGTAAAGTAAAGAGGAGACAAACTAGAGTAAAAGGAGAAAGTAAGTCTTTAATTTTTAAAACAATTCTAAGGACATTTTTGTAATTCACTTTTTTTTTTTTTTTAAACTTTAAGAGTTATTTGTAAAGTTCTTTTATATTGATATACTTTCATTTATTTTTTATTAGTATGAATTAATTTAAAAGTTTAAATTTTATTTTGGTCTTTAATTAAGCTTTTAGGTTTTTTTCATTTCAGTCTCTAAACTTTCAAGTTTGTTCAATTTTTGTTTCTTAACTTTTAAAATGTTCGTTTTGGTCGCTAAACTTTCAAAAAATTATTATTTTAGTCCATATATTTATTTTGCTTTTAACAACTAATGATATAGCTTCAAATATATAAATAAGCATGTTAACATGAACATGTATTTAAGTCACATATGTTGAAAATAAGCATCAGAAAAATAAATATTAGAGGAAAAAATTATATACTAAGAACCAAACTGATTATTTTTCTGTAAGTTCTGTTGATACTAGAATTTCATACAACAATAAATTTGATTGACTGGAATGAATACAGTGATCAACCTGCAAAATGAACACGTTGCGTGTCTTGGGCATGCTTGTCCAGGGCGTGTTTGCCTATGGCCGCATGTCCAAACCATCCTCAACCATCATGTTTTA
>JAOANK020000018.1:5126802-5143424 GCA_026257165.2 Telfairia occidentalis | reverse complement strand
CCATTTTCTATCACAACTGTTATAATCCAGCCCCAATATATAATATATATATTTCCCATATTTTTCTTCCTTTCTATTTCTCCATCGTCGAGAAAATTTTTTTTCCTTTACTTATTAAAAAATCCATCATTTGAGTTTCTCTTCTCTATAAATTGATATTAAAACACCAAATATTTACCACCTTGATTGCTCTTAACTCAATTTCAATGAAATTTTCCCAAAAAACAACGTTCTCTATTTTTCTCCCTCTTCGTTTTCTTCTTCTTCTTTCTCTTCTATTTTCCTCTTTTCTCCTCTATTTTTTTTTCTTCTTTCACTTACTCTCTCTTGGTTTAAAAAAGAAACCAATTTTTTTTTTAAAACAACACACTTGTCAACCCATGCACACACCATCACAACACCTCACACGTGCCTCTTCCTCCCATTTTTTTTTTTAAATTTATTAGAGAAATGACGAAAATGCACTTTACATGTAACCTATTTTCTATGTGTTTAATATTTAATATGTATGGTCTGTGGATAACACAAAATCGAGCATAACTCAATTGGGTAAGATATATCTTTTCGACCAAAAGATTAATTCTCACCTCCACAAGTTGTTGAACTAAAAGAAAAAAGGAAAAAAAAAAGGTCGGTGGATACCATTTCAAATGTACAAAATTTTTTGTTTGAAGAACAAATAAAAATTGGCACAAACTTTTTTTTTTTTAGTTTAACTAAGTGTGAAATTAAATATTCGAACGTCCATCCTTTTAGTCGATAATATATATTTTAATTAACTAGTTGAATTCAAGCTAACCTGAGCACACCTCAATTGGTAAAGGCATATATTCTCGACTCCACACCGCTACATGTTGAACTAAAAATAAAAACTAAGCCTATTACAACTGAAGTGATTAAGTATATATCTTCTATTAATATTTAAATATCATTTTAGTCCCGTAACTTTCAAGTTTATAATATTTTAGTTATTAGACTTTCAAAATTGTCATTTTAGTGTCTGAGCTTTCAATTTTATTTTATTTTTAATTTATGAACTTTTAAATTTTATATTTTAGTCATCAAATTTATAAAAATAATTATTTTAGTTCTTATTATATAATTTTGTCATTTAAAATTAATTTGTTCAATGCTCAACTTCAACCTATATAATTTAAATACATGCTCAGATTAATATATTTATACATATATTTGAACTCATGTCAATAAAATAAAATAACAATAAGAATTAAAATAGTTATGTTTTAAAAATACAAAGAAAAAAACGAACATCTTGAAAAGTGTAAAGACAAAAATGCAATAAACTGAAAACTTTTAAGGATTTAACTCTTCTAATATAAAATGTTGGATGTTCGCATTTGGCGGCAAAATGCGAGACCGAGGGTGAAATTACTCTGGAGGGAAGGAAAGTTTCTACGGTGGCAAAATGAGAGGGAATTTGGCTGCCTCTGGGGATTGAAAGAGGCGACGAGGAATTGGAAACCGCACATCAAACCTGCGGTCTTCCATATCCGGCCAGTTGCCTGATCGCATTAAACCGCGCAGGACGCTGGCGATCCGGTGAAGTCTAAATTGGCCAATTCTTACGTTTTCGAATTCTAAACATGCAAGAATCCGTCGTTCCCATATCTGAATAATTTGTCTTGTTTTTAGGTCTAAGATGCTGAAGAATTATGGTTATTTGAAATAGCATCCATTTTGACTACTAATTGAGCTCTCTGAATCAGGATCAATGTATCAAAACCCGGAGAGTTCCACATTCGGATGGTCGATGGTAATGGCGATCAGGACATTTAGTTGATCAAGCAATTCAACATACACGGCGATTGCTGCAGAGGAGACGGACACCCGCTTGAACAATTTGGCAGCGCCAGTATACTGGGTTTTAGGGTTCAAGAAAACATTACATCTTTCGGGAAAAAAAAAGAGCGTATTGACCCGAACACTATGATCAATCCCGTCAAAACAGCTGCATTTATCTTTAGCGTCTCTTCTGCTGAAAGCCCTCGCCCATATTGTGGAATTTGTGATTCAAATTCTTATAAGGACGATGGAACTAGTTCCCAAGCCATTTTTAAGTATTAAAGAATAATTTATTAGGATTTCTTCAGGTGATGATCTTTCTTCTGCAAAGGTTCTGTTATGAATTTAGTCAGTGTTCACCTAATACTGTAACTAAAAGGGCTGTTTGATGTTTAACTCATCTTTTATGGTGGCAAATCTCTCCAAAAATATGAAAACATACTGATCCGGCACTGATTATAAGTAAAGATGGCTAATTTTGGTCCTGATGCTTGGCTGCAGTTCTGGTGTACAGTATACTGTTTTGCTGTCTTCATGCTGAATATGGATTTGGTTTCTTAGTATTGTAAAATTCTAAACGATAGTAGCCTCGTTAGTCATCATAAAAAAGAGGTAATTATTTTTTATCCTCATGGAGTTCCCCTACCCCAAAACCCAACCTAACAAACATCAAGCAGAGAGTGCTAAATTCGACTTGGAGCCAAGCCTTTAATTTGTGACTGCAGATCCGTTTGTAGAACCCGCTGGATTTACATGTTGAGATTCCCTAACGATTGCTGCTCTTTTTACCCCTTCTAAAGTCTGGATCAATTTGCTTAGACATTTCTCAGGATCATCTTTTGGAGTGTTGGGCATGAGGTTCTCTGCAACATCAGCAGGGGTAATTTTGACAGCACCGATCAGTTCTTTAATTTGATCAAATAGCTGATGAGTTTCAAGATTCAGGTAATTTTTGGCCAGCACTTGGAATGCCTCAAAGCTGCAATAAGAAAGCTCAATATGTCTGTCCATTCGACCAGTTCTAATGAGGGCTGGATCAAGCTTCTCCACATAATTGGTAGTGAAAACAATAAGCCTTTCCCCACCACAGGCAGACCATATTCCATCAATGAAGTTCAACAATCCAGAGAGAGTGACTTTGCTGCTAGTGTCTTCATCTTCCTTATTCTTAGATTCCTTCGGAGGTTTCTCTTTCTCATTATCCTTAGATTTTTCTTCTTTCTTCCTCTGTCCTGTAAGATCAAGTGAGCAGTCAATGTCCTCAATCACAATTATTGATTTACTCGTCGTCTCAATCAGAAGCTTCCGAAGCTCTGTATTGTCCTCCACTGCAGTGAGCTCCAGGTCATAAATATCATAGTTTAGTAGATTAGCCATTGCAGCAATCATGGTTGACTTCCCTGTCCCTGGCGGGCCATATAGAAGATACCCACGTTTCCATGCTTTCCCAATTCGAGCGTAAAACTCCTTGCTGCTGGGGCTGGTGAAGGTCAGTAAATCGTCTATTATCTCCTGCTTTTTCTCTGCCTCCATTGCTATTGTGTCAAATGTTGCAGGGTGCTCAAATACTATGTGGCTCCACATAGTGTGGCTGAAAATCCATCTACCACCAGAACCATTTGTGAAGAGTTTCCTCTGCCTGTTATTCACTCTGATTTGTTTCCCTTCACTCAAGACATGCTTCAAGTATAGTTCTACAATTAAATCTCTGTATCTCTTGTGAAAAGTGAGTGTATAGTATCTCCTATCAGGATCAGGATACGAAGAGTCGGATCTCGATGGCACACCTGCTGTGTTTAAAACCCACCTTACTTTTACTCCTTGAAATTCATCAGTCACTTTTTCATGATCATCCATACTCAGCACCAAGTTGGTGCTATCTTTACCTGTCTCGGCTTTGAGTCGCCTGGCACTTGTGCATGAATTCTTGATAAGATATGATTCAACAGCGGCGAAAGCTTCACTCCGCATGAGGCGTTGGCCAGTAAACTCGTGGATCGAGATCTCGATGTAAGGATAGAAGAAATTCTTGAGTCTGTGCAAGTATTTTTCAAAGAACTGACGAACTGCTTGTGGGCAATATTGTTGCATCATAGCCCACGCAAACATGAAGGTTGCAATGGTTGGACCAGCGGCTGCCCACCACCCTGCCATTGATGCTACTCCCATCCACATCACGGTACTGGTTTTGTGGTGATGCTGTTCCTGAGCAGAGCTTATGTTCTTTAAATTACTGAAAAGGGGATACATTCACGAGGGAGTGAGATAGAGAGGTAAGTCAGAGAAGACAATGGAAGCTGAATTTATAAGCGAGGGAAGAAGTCTGATGACCCCACATCTCAATCTATCGATTTGTTTATTTGTGTAATGACTAGGCAGGGAACGCAAGTGGAATTTGCGCACCCACATGGCCAGAAATTTCAAATTTGGATCCATTTGAAAGGAAATGAAGTGCACTCTAGGATTAGTTACCGTCCAAGTTGCTTTCACATTTGACCTTAGGTCGAAAACTAAATGCGACGAGCCCGGATAATCTTATTATTTTATTCAAGAGAGATATTATAATAGGATAATGTGCTTAAAAAAGAGATTGTAGTGATGACTGTGAGTCTGGGGAATGAACCAGGATTCAAGTATGTTTATTGGAAAATGGTGGTGTGATCTGAGGGATGGCGGGGGGGTCGTGACATGTAGATGGCAACGTCAACTTGATGGAACATATACAATTGTTTAACATAAAAGGGTGGAATGCCTTTTGAAAAATGTTCTTAGAGAAGGTGTTGGCCATGTGGGTCGTTGAAGTAAAATGCTTTTCTTTTTGGTGATTGAGAACTTGCGCGGGGAAAAGTGAGAAGGCTGTGAAATTACAGAGAAAGAAATAGCCAGCCTTTCACTGCTCTTTTTTTTTTTTTTTTTTGGCAACATTTCTGAAAGTGATTAAAATTGGTTCCTTTCCTATATTGTTTTTAGAGAAATTCCAGCAATGATTTTTGAATATTTGTATTCAACAGGTTGATGTCGTCGTGAGAAAACTCTGGGTCATTACTTCTCCTTGCAGCTTCCTTATTTTCACTTTGTGTTGCAGAGATGAGAATCAGATGCCTTGTGAGGGATGAGAATCAGAGATGAAATGATGGTACGCATACAAATATAAGCATGTTAAATCTAGCTACATTTTTTTTTTAATTCAACAATATGAAAGGATGAAATTTTAAACCTTCAACATGTTAGTCGTAGATATATGTCATGACTAATTGAGCTACCTATAGTAAATACATACATTTTCAGTCGCTTATCTAGTTATATTCATAATGCGTGAGTACTTTTTTGAAAAGGATAGATAATTAGTTTTTCAATTTATAGAAAGCACGAGTAAACTAAGAAATTGTATTGACTAAATGTATTAAATTCATCTTATATATTTTTTTTAAAAATAAGAATATGATGAATAAAAATATCGGTCTATTTTTCAAATATAAATATTTTCTCTCTATATTCAGAAAAGCTTTAAGTTAAAATAAAATAAAACAAATCATATAAGACTTTCAAATCCATCATTTATTAGTTAACATTTTCAATAGATTTTAAGTAAAATTTTATTGTCAATTTGAGTATAGTTCAATTGATTAATGTATATATCTTAGAAGATGGTAGGTTCGAATCTTCACTCCCACATACTTCTCTTCATACTTTAAAATATTGACATCGATAGAAATTTTGACCTCTCATATTTAATAAAATTTTGGTGAAAATATCAATAAATATTTTTTTTAACAACTACGAAATCACACAAATTTCTTAAATTGATAAACAAAATTTCAAAAGTTTAAATTTCTCTACCACGTATTGTTGAACTTAAAAAAAAAAAGAAGTTGATAACAACATTTTAAAAATAAAATTTCAAATGCAGAATATTTGTTTCAAAACTTTACTAAAATATTGCAAATGTTTTTTAAAATTTATATGTATAATATTTATATCTAACTTACTCACACCAACATCAGCATAGCTATTGGTCAACAAAATAAAAATAAAAAACTATAACCAAATGAATTTTAAATAATCCAAAATTTTAGACCCCCACACTTAATATATCAAATTAACATCTCATCCTAAAAGCTACTTTGAGTCACACGAGGCACACCTACATGAACATAGCTACATTGGTCGTTGCATTACCTAAGATTAGAGGTACAAATACCCCGTCCATAGTTTTCTAAACTAAGAGAATTCCATAAACCACAAATAAATAAACAGAAGAGGTAAAAGATTGAGTAACATGATAGACGGAGTAATTGTTTAGAATAAATGTAAAATATCAGTCGTCATAAAAGAAAATAACCATTTTTATTCTCATCAAGTTCCCCCGTCCCAAAGCCAAATCCAACGAGCACGAGGCAGAAAAATTGCTAAATTTAACTTGGAGATGAGGCTTCAGTTGGTTTGGTTGACGTTGAATCCGCTGGATTTAGTTCTTGAGAATTCCCAATGATTGTTGCTGTTTTTACCCCTTCCAGAGTCTGAATCAATTTGTGAAGACGTTTCTCAGGGTCATCTTTTGGAGACTTTGGCATGAGGTTCTCTGCAACGTCGGCAGGTGTAATTTTGAGGTCCCCAATCAGTTCTTTGATTTGATCAAACAGCATATGAGTTTCAAGATTCAGGTAATTTTTCGCCAGCACTTTGAATGCTTCAAAGCTGCAATAAGAAAGTTCAATATGTTTGTCCATCCGACCAGTTCTGATGAGGGCTGGATCAAGCTTCTCCAGGTAATTGGTTGTGAAAACAATAAGTCTTTCCCCACCACAGGCCGACCATATGCCATCAATGAAGTTCAACAACCCAGACAGAGTCACTTTGCTGGTGCTCCCCTCATCTTCTTTAGGGGGTTTCTCTTTCTCATCCTCCCTGGACTTTTCTTCTTTCTTCTTTCTCTGCCCTGTAAGATCTAGTGAGCAATCGATGTCCTCAATCACAATTATCGATTTACTTGTCGTCTCAATCAAAAGCTTCCGAAGCTCTGTATTGTTCTTCACTGCAGTGAGCTCTAGGTCATAAATGTCGTAGTTTAATAGATTAGCCATTGCAGCAATCATAGTTGATTTCCCTGTCCCGGGGGGACCATATAGAAGATACCCACGTTTCCATGCCTTCCCAATTCGAGCATAAAAATCCTTGCTGCTAGTAAAGGTCTGCAAATCATCTATAATCTCCTGTTTTTTCTCTGCTTCCATTGCTATGGTGTCAAATGTTGCAGGGTGCTCGAATGCTATGTGGCTCCACATAGTGTGGCTGAAACTCCATCTACCGCCAGAACCATTCGTAAAGAGCTTCCTTTGTCTGTTTCTCACACGGATTTCTTTCCCCTCACTCAACACATGCTTCAAGTATGCTTCTGTAATTAAATTTCTGTGCTTCTTGTGGAAAGTGAGCGTATAATATCTCCTATCAGGATTGGGATAGGAAGAGTCGGAGTTTGTCGTTGAGCCTGTTTTGTTCAAAACCCACCATGTTTTCACTTCTTGGAATTCGTCAGTCACTTTTTCATTATCGTCCATACTCAACACCAAATTGGAGCTATCTTTACCTATCTCGGCTTTGAGTCGTCTGGCAGTTTGGGATGAGTTCTTGCTGAGATATGATTCAACGGCAATGAAAACTTCACTACGCTTGAGGCGTTCGCCAGCAAACTCGTGGATTGAGATCTGTATGTAAGGATGGAAGTAATTCAGTAGTCTGCGCCAGTACTTTTTGAAGAAGCGAAGAAGTGCTTGGGGGCAATATTGTTGAATCATAGCCCACACAAACATGAAGCTTGCGATGGTTGGACCAGCCGCTACCCACATCGATGCTGTCTCCACCCACATCCCTGTAGCTGTAGTGCTGTTGTGGTGAAGCCGTTCCCGAGGAGAGCTTATGTTCTTTAGACTACTGAATGGGAAATACATTTAGCGAAGGCTTGATAGAAAGCCAATCGAGAAAGAGGTGGATAAGTTCACACATTGGATTCTGGCATTTATAGGCCAACAAAGAAGCCTAATGAGATGACCACCCCCGCAGGCCCACACCCTCAGTACCTAAACTCTGTATTCAAGAGGTTCCTAAACTTTTAACCTCCCAACTTTAAATGTGTCGAGTGAGTCCATGAACTTTAAATCTTGTATCTATTAGGTCTCTAACATATTGTCAAACTGAACATAACTTAACTGGTTAAAGACATATTTTTCTGACCGAAAAGTCATAGGTTCGAATCTTCACTCTCACAAGTTGTTGAACTAAAAAAAATCTCTAATATATTGAAAATTTTTAAGATGAGTGGATGTATTGGACATAAAACTTAATTTTGCGTTTAATAAGACTCTAAACTTTCAATTATGTGTTAAGTTGGTGAATTTTAAAAATGTCAATTATGTCAAAGATTTATTAGGTGCAAAATTGAAAGTTTAAAGATTTATTATTAGACACTTTTTAAAATTTATGAACTTATTATATACAAAATTGTGTTTGGGGATCTATTTGACACAAACTAGAACTACCGTCCTGGTTGAAACCCTGGCAAGGGGCAGATGCAGTGAACTTCACATGCAAGTGCTTCCCCTCAAATTTCTTGTGGTAAGAAATGGATGGCTGGGACCCCACCAGCGAAGACTGCAAGGTTGACGATGATCAGGTATTATGATTTTTCTTTGTTAATCTATTGAGTTGTTTATTAGAAATGAGTAAGCAGCAACTGGGAGTGGTAATTGGGAAGAAATTTGGATGTATTTGAAAGGAAAGGAAGTGCAGTGGAGGATTCCGATTAGATACCTACCTCAAAATTGCTTTTACATTGGGTTTAGGTCACAAACAAACTATAAATTAACAATTTTGTTGAATCGAGGAGGCTGTGAAATGTAATTATTTAATTCAAAAGAGAGGGAATGGCATGGATTGGATGAGTGCGAGTCGGCAGCAATGGACGGACACCGAAGCAGGCGGTGGGAAATTGTGAATTTGCTTTGGTGGATGACATTGACGTAGTCATTGTGACATGAAACGATGACGTCCACTTGATGGAAAATATTATCATAAAGTTAGTGATGGAAAATTGTGGGGCACAAAGAAAGAGAAAAAGGGCTGTGAAATTTCAGTGAAACAGAGATTAGCTTTTCACTATTTTCCTTTTTTGTTTTTTTTTTTGGTTTTTTTGTAAGGTTTCTGAAAATGATTGGCATTAGATCCTCCTTCGTTCTCCAAAGATCAAGCCTTTTTTTTTTTGTTCTTCTTCTTAAACTCTAGCAGCCGTTGTTGAACACAATAAAATAATTTTGTACAATAGATTGGTTTCTTTGTAAAATTGGCATTTAGCTAAATGTTTGGGTTCCAATGAAAGAGAGCAACTATTGAGTCGTTTGTTAATATTTCTATTTTTTATTTTCTGTTTTCAATTTTTAAAAAAAATGTGAGCATTTGATAACTTTTTCAGTTTTTTAAAGTAAGATTGACTTAAGAAACTGTCTTCACGCGTTTCCTATCTTAGCCACCTTCATAAATTGTCTATATTCTGTTTCTTATTTCATTTTATCTCGTTAGCGTAGTTTATATTCTTCATTTTTCAAACTATTTTATATTTTTCCTTTTTCGTTTACTCAAAAAAAATTGTTTTTTACTTGTGTTTTTATATTATATAATAAAAATAGTAGCTATTCCAATACTTTTATTTATTTTTTTTCTTTTTGAGTTCAATATGTGTATGGATTTGAACCATTTACATTTTGTCCCAGGATGTATTCTTTAACAACCTTTACATTGTATTATTATTCTTAAAAATAATAATAATAAATAAGCATGAGAGGTGTCTTAATTTTATTATGGTATATTGTGAGATTAATTTTTTTTCTGTACTTAGGTAGTATTATGGTATTTTATCCATTCAAGTACAGTATACAGTACTAGTAATCAGCTTTTCAACCAAACCAAAAAAAAAATATTAATCAGTTTTCCTCAAAACAAAATAATAATAATCAATGGTTAATACCTTATAATTTTTATGGGCCGATTCCATAAATTTTAAAATTATATAAACATTTCGAGATATGACGGGTTCTTTTTTTTAATAATTACAATAGCAAAAATGACTTACTGACTGAATTCTCCTCAATATCTATTTTAATAATTAAGTTTACATATTACTTCATGTCTAAAAAATATTTATTTGTTATATTTTGGTATATATTATCTTAACCTTTAATATCATTCCATTTTAAGGAAAAAAACACCATTTAATTTCATTTTAGTTATTTATATATGTTTAATGAAGTACATAAGTAGTCAACCTGAGTATAGTTTCACTAGTTTGGCATATGTTTCCGACCAAAAGGTCGTGGTTTCGAATCTCCCCACTTTACACGCTTTTTAACTCAAAAAAAAAAAAAATTGCATAAAGGCCCATTTCTATACTTAATGCAAATTTCAATTTTGACTCCATTTAGTATTAGTCTTGATGATTAAAAATTATAGTCAATAATTCTCCTAGCCATTAATTGCAAGTTTGTAACCGACATATTCCAATGCCTCTTCACTTACAAAGAAGCAATAATTAATGAACGCTAATCATTGAATTTTTCTTCTTGGTAGTACTAATCGTTGATTTAACAATAATATGATTACACCAAAATAGATCCATCAAAATTTGTCAACACCCTCCCATCTGCCATTCGTATTTTGTAGTGTTTGCGGTTTTGAAAAATGGTTCATAAACCATCAACCAATAGTATAAAAATTATGAACACAAACCACCAATTATCAATCGAAAAGTTAATTATTCTATTAGAATCTTAAGTGCAAATATAGATATTTCATATGTTCTAAAATTTCCCCGGAATGGTCGGTTTATCTTCCCATTTGCCAACAATGTCACCAAAAAAAGAAGTACTAAATCGTAATTTGACCCCACAAATTGTCCAAAAAAAAATAATGATGAATATAAAAACTATATCATATATTCAAATGGGCCTTGAGATCCATTTCAGGGCCCATGAACTAAAACCTCGCCAGCTGATTCACATACCCCCACCACCCGCAAAAAGTAAAAACAAAATAAGCACGAGAGAGAGAGAGAGCTCAAGAAATAATGAATGGATATTGGGGTGGAAAAAGATACAAATTTTTTTTTACAGAAACTAAAATTTACCTAAAACCGAAGCTTGAGATATTTATACCAAGGCTACGATTCATGCTCAAGCTCAAGCAAGCAGTCAAAAATGGCATTGACTGCAGTAAGTTTTGTGTTCATCATCATCTCATATTGCAACACTCAGGTTTCACTTGCCTCTGTAATCTGTTCCACAGGCATATCATCTGTCTTGGAGACTGGTAATGGGCTGTGTAATATTCTTCTATGCATCCAAACTGGCAATACTTGAAACTATGCACATATTTCACTGCTTTTGAGCTGTTGAATTGCTCCACCCACATCCCCATACTCACATCTTCCATCTTAAATAGCTGTACAAAACAATGCCTTTCTCTCTTTAATATGACTTCCCAATGCAAAAAAGTTGAATTCAAATGAACGTACCCTTAATTTATGCCTCTCGAAGTTTGATATGACGAAATGAGCAATGTCCGATGACACGATGTAGCCCGGTCCATTTGCGTACGGTGGATAATCTTCTTCTGGCCATTCCTGAAAGCATCCACCACCATTAGAGGAGGACGATAAAAGAGTCTGTAAACGACATTCGCATTTGCAACAAAATGCTCTTTCCGATGAATCGAAAACTACATCGATCAGCTTCAGCAGATGAAAAGATGTATTTGATTCGTCGATGGGATATGGAAAGTTGAGATATACAAAACTTACCTCATATGTGACAGCCCATTTTCCATAGCGCAGGGGCTTATGGTAGTAATTTATGTTGCCAATATACACGCTCCCGTATCCAGCTACTTTCTTAATTTCATTCATAATCGAATCCACTTTTACAAACGTATCGTCGTCACATTTCATAACATATTTTGCAGACACAGCACGAATCTGTGTAAGAGATAGAACTCACAGGATTAATCATAAGCCAACATGTCTTGACATCAATATTAGTTCAAAAGCTCACCCCATATTCACAGATGGCCACAGTTTTCAAAACCACAAGGTCATAGTTATCCATGTAAGGCACTATGACTATGTCACCAAAAAACTCAGCTTCTTTCTTCAACTCAAGATTCACTTCCTTTCTTGCATGCTGCATATATATGAACTCAGAAGGGTTATATCATCAATATAATAATGCAGACTAACCTGGACTTGAATGAAAACGAACAGTCAATGTTGTTACTTACAAGTGCTACAAAAAATCGAGCCACAATCTTTGACGACTTTATAAGTTTATGCTGCATCCAAGACTTCCTAACTGCCATCCGTTCAGCGAAATGGTTGCCAGCAGAAAGGATACCGATAAAAAGATCTACGTCACCATCAGGAAGAGGCGGTGCTTGCCACCTCCTCGACATCTCGAGGTGCTGCTGAGGAGCAAAACTAGGATGTGATTTTGGCAAAGAAGCAGCCAACACAGACTGAACATCGATGTCCCCAATGACAGATAGTCCAGTGGCATCTTCAAGGGAAAAACCCTTCAGTATAAAAAATCAACCATTAGAGAAGGAAAAAAGATTTTGAGAAAGTCATCCATCATTTCTAAAGTAAATACTCACAGTGCGATAAGGGAAAGAAATGACATGTTTGCCATCGACATTCACATGGTAACCTTCAAATCCTGCACTAAGTGTTAGAACAAAGAGCCTGTCCTCAATAAAAGGATAAGGCCAGTCTATATGCATTCTTTTTGTTCGACCAATGAGTCGGTTCAACCACCATGTTGCCTTTGACTGCTCCGAGTGCCCCTCGTCATCTCTGATCCACTTTTCACACTTCACCTGGCCATCAACTGTGGAAATCTTAAGAATTACTCGAATTGCAGCTGCCATAGTACTATATCATGATTCAGCATTCTCTAAGAATGATGTTCATAGTGCTCTCAACTAAGCAGAACATTCAATACTCTATTGTGACATACAGACTAAAAGGAAACTGAAGAGAATAATGGTAACAAAGATATCATAATCCATCAGCATTTCAAGATGGATAAACATCATCAAAAAATCAAAGTGTTGCAAAATAACAATGTTTTGCTCAATTGAAGTCAGTAAAATCCAATGCTCTGCTGGCTATAAAACTATGGAAGATGCCAATATTCACTAATTCATTAAATATGGTCATTTACCTGTCTCTTCGTCAGCCTTGGACCTCCAGCCTTCGCAGCGAAGCGCCGAGCCCCACTGCATCCTGTAGCATGTGTTCAGTTCAATGACTGGCCTCCCACTCCAATCTCCCTTCATTCTTGGATTGATATGCAAAATCCTCGGAGGGTCTTCACCCTCCACTGTATTCAAGCCCTGCAACTCCATTATAAACTGTGAAACCATCACCGACTCTTCTCCATTTGCCACCATAGTTATCTGGGGATCGTATTCTGGGTGTGCAATTCTCGGCTTACCCACAAGCGTTATGTGCGATCCCAATGTGAGTCCACAGGGCAGCATCATAACTCCACCATGAGCCAAAAATTCAGCCCCAGACAAAGAAATCGAATGTGGGCACGCGGGATTTGATCCTTTTTCGGTCTTCTTCTTACCTATATGTTGAATCTTTTCAGAATCAAGCTCATCCCAGAACTTCTTGCCAACCTCCGAAGCAATCTTTGCAGACCTGTAAAACTCGGAGACTGCATCTTCACTTCCCGAATCGAAAGCCGCCGCTTCCAAGGTCAAACCAGAGATGGTTTTAGTAAACCGAGTCAATCGACTCGGAGAGGGCTGCAACGAATTTCTCGAGATATTTTCCAAAGGGCGAGATGGGGCTTCTCTTTCTTCCAAATCTTCCTCGCTCTGAAGCGGAGGAGGCCGAGACAGCGAGTCTTGTGAAACGCCGCCGGACCCAGCTTTGAAAACAAGAGGAATTTCTAAAGAAACCAGAAGTAGATACAAAAGCCCAACGAACAACAGTATTTGAACCGATCTCTGTCTCGTTAAAGAAACGATCGTATCGACTTTAACCAATTTCGCTCTCTTCATCTCCAGTATGAAGGGGGGTATTTACTATTTACAAACTGGAAACCCCCACCCCAACTCCCCAAAAAGAAAGAAAAAGAATCTTCCTAAAAGAAGAACTCCAAAAATGAGTAGATAATCGTAATCCCTCAGTCCTTAATTTTTCTTCTTCTTTCTTTTTTGGGGCTAAGAAACGCTGATCAGTTACGCGATTCCAAAATAGAGAGTTCTCGATTCTGCAATCAAAAAGAGACCCAACACTCAAAAGGGTCTTAAGAAGGGAAAAGAACTCAGGTCCACAAAATAGAATGGAATATAACCGCGTAAGGATGGAATTAAAGAGGGTTGAATTGAAGTTGAAGTTGAAGTTGAAGTCGGTGATGAAGACCGAAAATTTTTTGCTGAAAAATTTGAGAATGAAGAGGAATAGAATAATGGGGTTATATGATATGCGTGAAAAATGATGCAAAGTTTTGAAAGGCGATGGATTTCCAACGGAAACAGAAAATAGATCGAATCTTCCAATGAGAATTTGAAAACGAAAGGGGGCGGACTTAGTCTCAGTCAGCTGTCTCTACAGTTTTCCCAAGGGGAAACATCTCTCAACGGCTCAACCTCGTCCCTTTCAATTCTCCATTTCTTTTGTTTTGTTGCCTTTCTGGCCTCTTTTGCTTCTTTTCTGCCGTTTGGCTTTGAATTAAATTTGTAGTTCCATTTGATTGAATCTTAAATTTTCATTAACACCCTCTTCAACTCGTTGAACCCTCTATTTAATTTCATAAAATTGCGATTTCAGGTTGAAATTTATTCATCAGGTATAACAGAAAAATGTGTTAAATCACCACTCTACCCAAAAGCTTAAACAGATAGATGGAGGCAAATTTAATCATACGAAGACTTTAACAAAATAAGATATCCAATTTTTTTGATATACAACTGTTCCACTTGTAGTAATCTTAGAGTGTGAAGTTTGAGTTAGTCTACGAATACAGCTTTAACTTATGTTTGACTAATAGTCTTACAAAATCACAAGCTAAACCCAACTTTAAAATTCATACTATTAAGATTGGTTCTACTTGTTTTAATGATATATTAATTATATTTGAAAAATGAAATAATAGTTAATATTATGGAATTATATAATAAAAATATATCTTTCATATGGATTTTATTCGATTTTAAAAGGATGGAAACCACTGCAACAAAACTTTTAAATTATTAATTTAGATAAGAAACCATGGTATTTGAATCTCTTTCAATCAATATATTTGCAATTCATAGAAAAAGTTAGAATAAATAGAAAATCCATTTTAAGATAAGAAAATCTTGTGGCCAAAGCTAATTTTATATTTGTCCATCCTAGTGTAATTAAGTAGATTAGACATCTTTTACCATTGTAAAGATTGATAATCTGATTCTTTAATCCTACCATTATTGAATTTTTTTAAAAAAAAACTAATGTTATATTTCAAACTGTTTATATAAAAAAAAAAATGTGGGATAGAAAAAGGCTGTTTGGAAACAAAGGTTGGAAAGACCAATAAGGTGTAGTGTTTGTTGGATGTGGTTGTCATTTGGCATATACAAATTCTCTCTCTCATGGAGAGAAGACAGATAACCAAACAAGGAAAAGGGCAAAAACGGTCTAAGAATATCAAATGATTGTGTTGTTGTAAAATTAATAAAAATGAGAGCTATAAAGTTTGGAATAATAAATGATAATAAAGTTATTTTTTAAAACAATCCATAATAAGTGGGAATATTCGTGTGCAGGCCTTATGGACAGCCACAACTACAAAGCCGTCTCTTTAATCTCTATGCCCTTTTCTTCTTGTAATCAGAAAAATATAGTAATTATGTGTGAGGTTATTTATTTATTTATTTCAATATTTCATTTTAAAAATGATTCACCTTTAGCATGTTGAACCAAGTAAAATAATTTTGACTGGTTAAGATTGTTTCCATAATGTATGAACACATCTAAAAGTGTTCATGAAAATTTAAAAATGTGAAAATTAGATTTTTAAGGTGTGATTTAGATATTTATATATATATGTATAATAGTCTAATAATACTGTTTCTATAGTTTAATTAACAAATTTAGCGATATTTTGACATTAGTTGGACTTCTGGAACCAAATCAGGCCCAATTCGGACTCTGATAGAGGCTCTAATCAGGCCCAACATGGCCCAAGGCCATTGATTAAGATGTGGATGTTATGAACCGGGACTAGGCTAGGATGAAGTATTGAGCTGTGGCCCATGCTTGGTTTTAGTCCTTTCCGGCCCAAACTAAATTTGAGATCTGATTGATAATATTTATATTTTTAGAATATTGATCACAGTTTTTTAAAAAATTAGAATTATTTACTTATGGAATCTTGGTTATATTAAAAAAAAAAAAAAAAAACATACATAGGGAAATTAAATTTTTGCTTTCACTTTTCAAGATATATGTTTTTTTTAATAAATTACCGAACAAATTAATTTGTCAAATTGCAATCTATGTTGATGTATTTGGTCATATTTTCCCTGACCCTATACTATATCTTATATGGGTGGAAAAATAAGTAACAACACGATTGGACAATTTTCGAAGTAGAAGAGGCCCTGCACGTCAGCCCACTCACGGGCGGCGTCTCTTCCAACATTTTAAAAGTCAGCACCGGGGAACGGCAGTTTTGCCTGAAACAGGCGCTGCCAAAATTGAAAGTCGCCAAAGAATGGCATGC
>JAOANK020000018.1:5071638-5098823 GCA_026257165.2 Telfairia occidentalis | reverse complement strand
TGTCCTTCGATCTTTAGTTGAGTGGCTTTGTCCATTCACATCGCTTATAAGATTGGAGGGAAAGTGAGTATTGTCTTGGTTATGATGTGCACATCTCGACTAGACTCCTTTAAAAAAAGGTGAGATGTGAAAACTAAAGCCTAGAGTACTCGGGAAGATTAGAATTGGGCTTGAACTTTTTCATTGATAGAATATGGTTGATCATTTCTAGTCTTGTGCCCATTACTTATTTCTACATTACAGTTTGACGGAACCTGCAAGTTTGGGGTTTCTGTGTGAGTTTCGATATGGTTTTCTTCATTCTCTTAGGAGTGGTTGTTCTGGTGTTTCGTTGCCTTGGCCTAAGGTCCTTCTGGTTGATTTTATATATCTACCTTTTCGGAAAAAAAAAATGAATTGTATTTTCAATCTTTCTTATGATATATATCATCTTATTCCAACATCTATTTTTCATAAATATGTCACTCTTTAATTTCACCTTGTAAAACATAATCAAATATATCATAGTCAAATATACGATATACAATTTGAATTGTGAATTCTTTTTCTTATTACATTTTCTGTTGATTGTCTATGTACTTTAATTCATTTCTATAGTATTTTCTAAAAAAAATAGCTTTTAAATTAATCTAAACTTTTAAAGTGTATTTGATTATTGATATTTTTTTAAGAAATATTTATAATCTTCTAAATTCCCTATAGAAATCATACTAAACCTATTTTAAATTATTAATTAAAAAGTATATTAAACATATTTTGAATTGTTAATTTCTTTAAATTTTCTCGTAGAAAAGAAAATTTTATTTGAAAATATTTTTCTTACCCACGGTTACACACGTATTAAGTTTGTATATCATATTTTAGGATGTGCAATAATTTTTCTTATTAATTTTTTCAACAAAATGTTAAATCGAGAAAGACATTTCTCTAACCAAGTTCAAATCCTCTACTCCACAAGTTGAACTAAAAAAATATTCAATAAAATATTTACATCAATACTAAAAATTGCTTTTGTTGTTCTCAACCTATCTGATGATTTATCAATAAGTAAACATTTTATGCTTAAGATCTTTAGACTTAATCAAAATGATTTGATATTGGTCCTAAAAAATAATGCATTTAAATCATGTTTTGGTCTTTAAATTTAAAATTTGTTATATATCCCTAACCTTTCAAAATGTTTACTTTGGTCTCGAAACTATATATAAGCATGTTAAAGTGACTGTTTTTAAGTCAAACCAAACATTAGAAAATTAAATATTATATGAAAAAGTTACAGACATTTTGATAGTTTAGGGAAGAACAAACTTGAAAGTCTGACCAAAATTATATATATATAGATTTTAGAATTTTCAATAACTATCAAAAACTGTCTATTGAGATTGTTTGTATTGGACTCAAACTCGCCATGTGGATATAGGGCTTTCAGATTTCATTATCAAACATTTATATCACATGGATTAATACTAAGATCGTGCTTGCTTCATGAGGTTCAAATTTGTGATAAATTTCGTGAGGAAAACTTTGAAACATACGGACCCTAAATGTAGAAGAAAAGTCTGCAAGTAGGCGAAGGAACCTTTCTAATCCTCCATATTTCCTTCGCCTAGCAGTAAAATTCCAAATCTAAGTACTAAATCCCCCTGTTTCGCTACTCTTAACAATTACCAAAAAGCAGCTTTTCCTTTTCCAGTAAAGAATATAAATTCTACAGCTACAAAAACACTGACCTCTTTCCTGGATCAAGATCAAATTGGCTTTATAAGTGAATCATGAGCAGCAATGTTGCAAGAAAACTTTGCTTTGCCACCACCTGAACGCTGTATAGATTTATCCTCCATCATAACAGACGTTGATCACATCCTTTTATGTAAAATGGGAGGTGATGAGTTTCTAGACTTCTTTAAACTTCTTTAAACAGTCGTAGTCAGAAGCTCAGTTCCCGTCCTATTACTTGACTTAGAGTCAACGCCTTTGTATTTGTCATTGCTCATACCAGATCTGGATATCTTTGCTTCTGGGAGATTTAATGGGGAATTATTTAGAGAAATGATTTCACTCGATGACGCTTCTGCGTTAGAGAGGAGCTGCTTCAGTTGAGACTGTTGGCAGATAATTCGACCGTTGTTCCACCCGGGAAAGCAGAAGGATGACAACACATTATCCTGCAGGAATGAATAGACAGCCTTTGCGATAGGCAAGTTTTGTGCAGTTGAGTCTTTCTCCAACCACCCCCGTCTGAAAATTTGAAAATACACAGATGACAAACTGCTAATGAACCCCACGTAAAAGTAAAAGTAAAACAAAGCAATAAATTCCAATGATGCAAACAGCATAGAGCTAAACCTGACAGAAATGGTGATACCATGCACGCACGCACACCCAATGAAGTATAGATACTTCAATTCAAAAAAGTTTACATGCATGCACGCACGCACACCCATTCAAAGCTATATGTAATCCTTCAATAATCATATATGCCTCCACCATGCATGATACTTCAATTCAAAAAAGTTAACCATGATTCAATTGATCGCAAGATTAAATGAAGCTTACCCAACTACAACAGCTGCAAGCTGAGGGAGGTCCTCCCCATCCACAAGCATTTCATTCATTTTGTTAACCCAAAGTGATATTGCTGTATATGCACCACCTTCCCACATTCTGCAGAAAGGCCAGACATACAGATTAGTATAAACTTAAAGCACAGGTATCAGCTAGCCAGCATGGAAGAGAGAACGATTCCTATCTTACCTGTGCACATCCACAGACCACACTAGTTTGCTTTTGCGGAAAAGTTCAGGGAAAAGACCCCGTTTTGTTGCTTCAGTGAGAACCTTTGCAGCACGTCCCTTCTGGCCAAGCCACCAAAGTGCTTCTAACAGTGTATTGTAAAATCTCATTCCCAATCCACACCCTTCTGCGTTCAGTTTGTCAAAAACATACTCAACCATCTGCCAATTAGAATCATCATCATAATCTCCCTTGATCATCTGGCCAATGACTTGATGAATACTAGATACCCTGTTTGTAATCATCTCGTCAAGTAATTCATAGGCATTATCCCACCTGGAAAGAATGGACTCTGAGATGTAAGAGAGATCATTAAAATAAAGAATTTTTGAATTCAATCAATCAAAAGATCAAACGTTCAAAAATCAAATTTAATGCAGTGAGACTTTAGGACGGTAAAAGTTCACAACATATATTCTTCAAATGGTCCAAATCTGATTGTTAATAAGTGAAAATTGCTAGGGAAATAATCAAACAAAAATGTCCACACTGACGTTAACAAGATGTTCTTACCAGGTAAAAAGTTAACAAGCTCATGAAAACTGACAAACTCTTCCCTATAACTCTTATTTTGGTTCATGCAATAAATATAATTTTTACATTAAGCAAATGAACATGTCGCATGACATGAGGGATTTTAAGGAAAAAGACTTGCAACTTAATGAGATGAAATCTCACAGCCATCTACGTTTGTATTCCACCAGCGTACAATAAAAGTTGGCACCGGTCATCAGATTTCTTCTAAGTTTAATCCCAAGTCTAACTTAAGGAATTCCACACTTGGCTGATGTAGAGGCCATTGTTATTGGTGATCATAGTGCAAGAAAGCGTGCTGTGGGAGTTTCTGTATCTTTGCAGTTTCCAATGGTCTTCCCAGAATTTGATATTTTCTCCATTCCCCACCATAATTTTTACTATTGAGACGAATAACTATTTCAGATTAAAAACATCATTCTGGGCCCCTAAGAGGATTTAGGAGCATAAGACATCCAATCTTCCTTGAAGATTCCATACTGTGCCGCCGCCACCATCTTTCTCCAAAGGGCTTCTTTCTCAAAGACAGATCTCCACAACCCCTTAGGTTGAGGGAGAAACATCTGCTATAGGATGTGTAACCATGTTCCATCCCACTAGATGAAAACTTCATTCAAAATTGGGACGCCAATCCCAGCAGAAATCCCAAGTGACCTTTCAACATTGAGTTACTCAGTTATCTTATTAGGCATCCAGAAAGAAGGTAAGACATATAATATGTAGGCAAATTTTGAAAGAGAAGCTTGGATTAAAGACTGCCATCCTTGGAAACGAGGTTTCATTTCCAACATTGTAGTTTACCCAGATTTTCTCAATCATGGGCTCCCGATGGTTCTTTCCCTTTTTTCCTCCATTCAGAGGGAGACTGAATTGTCTAAATACATTTGCCTACTCCATAGCCCCACCAATTTTGATTTGAGAGATTGACATTTAATCCCAAGGCTACCACAACCTCAAGAAGATGATTTTGAAAAGATAGCCAATTTTTTCTACGGAGGAGAAGACGATAGTCTACCCACAAATCAAGATGATTGACAGTGAGGGAGTTTTTTCCCACTTTGTAACCCTCCAAGATGCCTACATTAAGTCCTCTTATTAGCATTCTACTAAGACAGTCAGCCGCAGAAAGTTTATGGCTGGCCAAATGAAGAAGGTCTGTTTAAGAGTTAGAATAAGTCATCCGATGTCAAGCAGCTCCTGCAGATCTTATTATGCTATGCAATAAAGTCAAACTTGACAGCTAGGAATAAAGAATAATCTTCTTATCAAGATTTTACTAAAACCTCCCTCATCTTACCAGTTGACAAGACACTACACCCTGTTAATAAATTAGCTCGTCTTTCATTCACATAATGTATCACATCCTATTATGGGTATTTCATATGGTAACTTTACCTGTCATACACCAAAGCAAACTTGGTGTGGACCAATCTCCAAGTTCACAAGATCATATAAAGACTATAAATATAATTTCTAGAAAGTGAGAGAGAGAAACTTGAATATCTCTCCCGAGCCACGTCCCGTCACTGCCCTCTTCTTAACAATTCCCCCTGAAAAACTCTAACAAGCTCCAATTATCTCATATAACTACCCACACTCTAACTCACCCACCCCCTCCCGACAGATTTCTAGATAGAATAAAATTCTAATTAGGCTGAATCTTGAGCACGAATTACTTTTAAAAGAAAAGTACCTTGTACAGTTTATATCTACTGGAAATAAAATGAAGAAAACATAATTTGAAAATGAACATAACTTTCATAGACAGATATACACACGGTAATTATTACCTGCCATTCTTGGCATAAACTGCCAGCATCATGCAATAGCACAATACACTAGGCAATATTCCTGAAGCTTTGATTTCATGAAACTGCTCCTTGCTCTCATCAACAAGACCTGCGAAGCAATAAACACCTAAAACTGCCTCCAGGGTCTGCTCATCGGGTTCACATCTTGACTTTTCCATCTCAACAAAGGCCTTAATAGCTTCTTCAAATTGACCACTTTGCCTATAACCTTCAATAATACCATTAAATGACTTCACATTCCTTGAAATGCCGGATTCTCTCATTCTCAATGAGATTGCTTCAAACTCCTTGTAGAGTCCGCCTCTAGCAAATGTGTGAATTAGTGAATTGTAGGTATCGACAGTTGACTTACTTCCCACTTCGTCCATTGTGTTAAAGGCAACAAGAGCTTCATCATACAATGCAGCCTGTCCGTATGCTTCAATCAGCCCACTATATGCTTTGGAACTTGGGACTATTCCTTTCTCGTTCATGTGAAGTAAAATTTTCTTGGCATCCTCGTGCAACCCTCCCTTTCCACAAGCAAATACTAACCCCTCATATGTCTCCATATTTGGGTCAATCTTCTCCTCCACCAAATCATGAAACAAAGTTACAACCTCCTTGAAGTATCCACCTTCTCCAAATACTCGTATGAGAATATTGTAAGTAGTTGCATCTGGCTCAGCACTGCTCTCTTTCATTTTAAGAAAAAGCTCTCGAACATCATCATACCTCCCATGCTTCCCATATAAATTCAACAGAATACTGTAAGTGGACGCATTTGGCACACATCCTGCTGCTTGCATCTGCTTAAACACATCCATTGCCTCCTTAATCGACCCTGATTTTGCATGTGCCTCTATCAACACATTGTAGGATGATATATCAGGCAAATATCCTTCGGACTCCATTTCTTTTAGCAGCATAGCAACTTTCTCAAGCTTCCCCAATTGTCCAAATGTTTCGACAATATAACTATATGTTGTTATCTCCGGGACTATCCCTCCCTCTATCATAGTCTTGAAGACCATCTCTGCCTCATCACCTAAACTCCGGGCAGCACATGCACTAAGCAAAGTATTATAAGTAACCAGATCAGGTTGAACCCCTTCATGCCTCATCTCGGCAAACAATCCCAACAATCCCTCCCAATCCAAATCACCTCTAGCACATGCATTTATTACGGTATTGTAAGTCAATATATTAGGCGACACTCTCTCTTTCTTCATCCTTTCAAGAAGTTCAAGTGAGGTTTCGTACTGGCCATTGCGCCCGTAGGCATTTATCAAAGCGGTATAAGAAAACACGTTACGTATCACGCCCTGGCTCGGCATTTCATCGAATATCTCGCTACATTTCTCTAGCAATCCTTCGCGACCGAGCAAGCTGATCATGATGGTATAGATGTGCTCGTTCGGCTTGCACCATATCTGACGCTGCATGTATTTGAAGAGGCGTAACGAGCGTTGCCAGTCGCCGCGCGCCGCGAATTCCTTGAAAACCAGGCTGAAGTCATTGAGCGAGAGCCTATTCTTGAAGATATCGAGACAACGAGCGATGCTGCCTCGTGGCGGGAGGCTACTAAGCTTGTTGATTAGGGTTTCAACGTCATAACTGTATTTTCCTTTCTCAACAAATACCGACGGATTTCCAAGAACTAGATCCTTCGGCTTCGCTCTGCACTTCCTCCACGCATCCGAGGAGAAGCTCCAGTCATCTGAAAAAAATCTACGGCGAACACTGAAATTGGAAAGTTTTGAGTGAAATGGAAGTTGGTGAGACTCAAAATACCGTTTCTGAAGCGTCGTAGATGTTCGAAAAGGATTCGGCACGGACAGATACGGTGAGAGCGCCATCACAGGAATCTAGTTCTCATTAGCTCCGTGAGTACATGAAATAAACGAATTGAAATTTCCCAGTCGTAATCGTTTTCCTTCAATAACAAAATTTAAGAACAATTAACGAGCGATGAAGAACTGATTGAGCTAAAAACCAGTGAAAATTTCAGGACAGATTTCTCCGAGTTGCTATTTGATTTTCACGGGACGACGAGCAACAGCGAGGAGCAGGTGAGAGCTGAAACTGGCTCCGTGAAAGCCACGTGGAGAGGTTTTGGATAACAGTGACGTTTCTATTTAATAAGACGGGCGGTTTGCCGTCCGGGTTACCCGCCCGAACCCGAATTCCTCGGGGAAATGGCGGGATTATAATAATTAGCAAAAATTGAGGGCAATCATCTTGACTTTATACCGTCTTTAAATTTCTCTTTTACTTTTTTCTTTAACTAACTTTTTTATTGTTGTTTTATTTTAACTATGATGATCTCGGAATGTTTTCCACACAAGGTATAAACTATATTATGGCCCAACTGAAATTTTTATGTGATTTAAATAGGATACTCTATTTATGGTAATTAATTTTTAAATCTATACAAAAATCACTTAATTACTTTTAATCATTATTGAATTTTACTTCATTCTTGCTCTCGTTTGATTTCATTTTAAAAAATAACATATCCATGAGTGTCCAAGCCAATTTGCAGCAATCTCAACTATTCTCATGAAACAATCATCTGACTTTAGTTGCCAAAATAACTCATAAGACTTTAAATCTTAAGTAGATGGCTATTGTGATTTAAACTCATACTCTTAAAGTCTTTTACTATTTATATCTGTCTGTATTGACCACTACACCAACATAGAGTAGTTAATAAAAAAAAGTTCATTGCATTAATTCGAATATATTTTTTCCTTTTGTTTAAGATTCCAATAATTTTCTTATTACAAATTAGGTTACAAAAAGACACATTCTCAGAAATTTCTGAATACCATAAATATCATAAATTTCACTCTAAACTTAATTAGTTAAGGTAATAATATATTTAAAAGTGAATTGAACCCCCCACCCAATCACTCATATTTCTGGATTTTTTTTTTGTTTGGAGTGGGGGCAGAGAAATTCAAACTCATTACCTCTTGGTCAAAGAGATATGTATTTAACTAGTTAAACTATGCTCGGTTTTGCCACTCATATTCTCGGTTGAATTAAAAAAAAATCTATATAGCTAAGCTTTTTTAGAGATTACATCTTTTTTTTTGTTGGGTTTTAAAGCTAGTACATGTTTTGAAAATACTATTGACAGAAAAAAAAACCCCATAACGTTAACAAGTAAAGAATGAATCATTATCAAACTAAATTTAAATAAATAAATTATCAGTAAATAAACTTAAATTTTTATAAAAAAAAAGACCAAAATTGAACCGTTAAACACAAGGACGATGCTTCAATTAGGAGAACACTCCGAAGTTAAGAAAACATATAAATTAACCAAATTGAATTAGGTATGCGAAATTGAACCATGCTCATAATTTTATCTGGCCAATTTCAAATCCAATTTAAATTTTTTCTCAGTCATCTATAGGAGTATAATCTGAAGTTAAAAGAGTATAAAAAATTGCCAAATCGAGCTAGTTTTGCTGATTTGAACCATATTCAAAACGTATAGATCGATTTGCTTGGAACAACCTTTTTCACTTATAATTTACTTAATTTTTGCAGTTCACAATGTTTAATTTTTCTTACTCCATGTATCCATTCAACGTCGATTTCTAACCTAAAACCGACCCGAACCAAATCGCATTCTCCCCTACTTCCCATGCCATCACACAATGAATCCTCGATTAAAATTGGTTTAAATTTCCTTCCCTTGCTTTCAAACAAACAACGTCCTTTTGGCATTTTATGACGTTATGACGCTTCTCCCGTTCCAACCAAACCAACCAATCACCACCCCAGCATGCTCCATTACTACGTTATTGCCATTACCAATCCAATCCAGTGGATCAACGGTCAACGTCTCGTCGCACGAGGATCAACGACATGTCGTTTAAAATTAGGTAACCACGTCGATATGGTATTTTCGGTACAACGCCGCGAGTCCCATGGGGCGGTCCACTTTCGTCTATATTTGAGGTTGCAAACAGAGATTCCTAAACCCCGAAAAAAAAAAAAAAAGAAAAAACGACCATTTTTTTTTTCTCTCTCTTTTAATCTAAAGTAATAATAAAAAAAGAGGGTTTACTATTGTGTTCGCTACCACACGGTAGACCCGAAATCAGAACCGTCCAGCTGTCTATCAAACGCTCTGAAGCAACCACTACATGCATTAAAGCGCGTGTCCATCTGTCAGGCGACACCAATACGTCCACGTCAGCAATCCACTGTGTGGGACCACTCTCATGGCGCGCGCTGATACGAGCGAGCGGCGAAAATAAACACCGGCGTTGTTGCGGTTAGCCACTGAAGTGGCAGGCGTGTAATTAAGGGAGGGTAGTGGGGGTAATATGGTAGTTAGGGTTGGACTTAAGTCTTTCAGTTCGTAACAGACAGCTGATGTAAAAGCGAGGGGGGGAAACAGAACAAACCTCCCCCCTTATTCTTCTTCTTTTCTTTTCATTTTTTCTTCCTTCTCCGAAACTCGGCCCGAACCAAACCACCAAACGGAGAAGAGAGTCTACGCCTCACTCATAATGGACGACTCTGAGGTAATATTTTTGAAATCGCCGCTCTTTGTTATTCGACTCAAATTCTAGAGAGAGTGCCCTCGAGTCTTTAACTAACTTCTGTTCTTTGTTTGTTTCTTTTTTTTTTTTTCCCTTTCCCCTTTTGTTTTTGGGTTTCTTTTTTGTGGGATTTGTGGATTTTGGGGGGAATGTGTAAGAGGGGGTTATCTTGATCTTATTCAAATTTGTTCTACTGGCCTCTAGTGGGTTGTTCGCGGTGTGTTTCGTTTGATTTTATAATGCGTTTTCTTTGTTCTCAGAAATTGACTGCCCTGAAGAAGGCGTACGCCGATATAATCCTCAATACGGCGAAGGAGGCGGCGGCGCGTATTATGGTTTCTGAGAGGAACGCTATTCGGTTCCAGCAGGAGCTGTCCGCGACCAAAGATGAGGCGTTTCGGATACTGCTTAGGCTGAAGCAAATGTTGGATTCTAAGGTACAGTGGGCTTGATTTTTCTTTTTGTTTTTTGCTTGCCCACGTCTTGTTTTCAATTGTTTCATGGTTTTTCCGATCACGTTCTGATGCGGGTAGCTTGGTGGGTTTCCATCTAGACTGGTATTTTGGGAATGGTTTTGAGATGAAATGTTCGATCTTTATGCTAGTCGGTAATCTTTACTGTTGGATAATGGTTATTGTCCTTTCATAATGCTCAAAACATTATTAGCGTTTGCTTCACTTGTAGTTGTAGCCATCTTTTTAACCAGGCATTCAATCAGTTATCGCTGTTCGTTGGCTGTTCGTTGCTTAAATCAACTATTGCGTAGTAAACAATTTAAGTCGGCAGTTGCAAAACATCACCAAACATTTAAAAATCAAGTGTGCACAACAGAACAAGAAACAAATAATATTTCGCTTATGGATTAATGATTTCATCACTTAGTCATTTAAATTTTTTATGAGGAAGTTGGACAGAATGTTTATTTATAACTCATATGAAATCCTTTTGATTTGTCTACTGAACTCTTTTATATTAGTTAAAATTCTTGATGAATCCATACATGTCACAAGAAATAACTGTTTTCTTCTTGTGAATTTTTCAAGGTTATCACTTTGATACTCATGATCTCATTCAAATCCTTTTCACCTTTAAGAAGAAACTAAAATTGGAATTGAGACATCATACTACTTTTGTAGAGATGCATTATTAAGCGCCAAACCAATCTAACTCAGAGTGATTATATGTTAGTTCAGTTGAATAGTGCTTGAGTGAAGTTCATCTATAGTTGTATCTCTCTCACTATAACCAAAAAAAAGTTCTTCTTGTGCTTATCTAAATTTTGTTAACAAGTGTGGAACTAAAATATGCCATGTTTGCAGGTCAGTGAGGCAGAGATGGTTTCTTTAAATCAAAAGAAAAAGATCGAAGAGCTTGAAGCCCAGCTTGAGGAAGCTGAGGACATAGTGAGGGATCTTAGAGCTCAGTTGCAAGAAGTTCAAGACGAATTGGAACATGTGAGGAACAAAAAAGTAGAGCCCCTAGATAAGCAAAACTTGGCTAGTAATGTTGCATCTCGAGAGGACTTGCCAAACTCACATGAGCGAATTGCAACTTATACAATAAGTTCAACTTCGAATGGGACGTGCCTTGACAGTTGGCCTGAAAGTAAGAATGATTTGCAGATAGATAATGGCCAAGTTCATAGAGATTTTGCCTCCATGGTGATGGGAAGCAAAGAACCTGAGCTTTACAGAAATGGCTGCACTCAGAGAGTACGTGCATTTGAAAGAAAATTGTTCGATGGAAAAGTGTGTCTAACTGGACAAGCTGAAGATGTCAAGAATAAGGTGTTCAATTCGGGTGAAGAAGAGGGTAAACTTATGTGTAAAACAAACATAAAAAAAGCTGATAATATCTGTGTAGAAAGGAAGAATTCTAATGAGATTGAGGCATTGCCTAAGCTATTAAGCAGGGATATTCAAGTACCAATTATTAAATCCCTTCGCAGAAAAAGAAAACGAGCTACTAGATACAATAAGAGGAAAGCTCTACCCATTCTTGATGCCATCACTAAACAATGCAAGTCACCTGATCTTCACTGCTCCGAAAGTCTTTCTGTGGATAACGACGACTCAGAGAAATGTCTGTCGAAAAAGGAAATTGATAGTCAGAATGGTCTAGTTTTGCTGTCAAACCCCGTACTGTCTGAAATAAATGAAATGTCAACAACTTCAGGATGTCCAGATGTCAGTGAGGGAGATGGAGCAGTAATAAATGATTGCCCTCTTAGGAACATTACAGAGGGTGATAAAGCAGTTGTAAGTAAATCTGACTTCATTGGCCAGGAAAGTTTATGTGGGGAGAATTTGGAGGCTTCCACCTATAAAATAGACGTGGACCCAGTTAAGGAGTCATCGGTTAACTTGGATATGAAAAATTCTGATGCTCTTGATGAGGTTCCTAGTCAACACTTAAATAATAAAGTTCTCAAGTATACATTCCAACGAAAACGAAAGAAGGAATCTTTGAGCAGTCCTGATGGTAAATCGTCAGTTGATGAAAGTATAACAAAAAAGAGGATGAAGGATAAACAAAGTATGTCATTGGAATCGGACAAGTTTAGCTTAATGACAGAATCATCTCGGGATAACCGTCGGCTAGCACAGGTTGCTCGGCAGGTTAGTTATATATCTACTTTAACATTCTCAACTACCCTATTTGTTTCAAAACACCTGAAATTTCTTAATAGCCTACTACTTTGTGGTATTGTGTGATTGCATAATACTTGGTCTCTCTGAAAAAGATATATTTTGTTGTCTAGTGTAGACTGGTGATATATCTATTTTGATTGCACGTTTGGAGTTATTATAATTAGTAAAATTGCATTATCTCATAATCTCATTCAGGTAATGGATGTCTATGAACTTAGTTTTTCTACACTGCTTGCTTATCTTGCCATTTCTCCACAATATGCTATACGAATACATCTGTTCTTACAAGTTACTAACAGCCTACTATGACATTAAAATTCACTGGGAGAATTTGTCTTTAATATTTTGGGTAGATTTTAAGTTCGAGTCTTTATTGGCATACCTGCCATCTTATGTAGCCAACTAGAAAAATTATGGCTAGATTGTTGAATGCAATTTCATGTATAACATAGTTTGTTGTTCCATAACTTAATCCCTACAGTTCAGTTTCTTCCTTGGTTATCATTTTTGTTAATTTGATATCAATTCCTTGATGTGTGGCGATGACTTTCCCTGCTTCTGAAAAACCAGAAACTCTGATTAAACTCGCACTTTGAGGAGCTGACAACCCGAAACGTTGAGAAACCTCTCAGAAGTGATGGGGGCAATATTTGGACATGTTTCTCGAGTCTGCTGCCTTGTGTTTCCTTAATATGTGAATTCTCTTTCTGTTTGTCGTTGTAAGCTATATGAACACATATAAAAAGATAGTAATCCATTGAATCACCTATAAGATTTCACTTTAACTTCACTTACTACGAGGAACTCTCTATTTCTCTCTCACTCTCTTCTCTCTATACATATGTATAAAACAACCATCCTGCCATTGTAGGCCATAGCCTCCCACTCTGACTTGTTTATCAGAGAAATGCTGGCATTCTAGCTAGGCCACAAGACTTGCTACAACCAAGGAGGCAGCTTTCCCCTAACCCGTCTTTGTTACAGTTTCCACCTTTTTTATATTAGCTTAGCTAACATCCTGGTCCATTGTGTTTGGTTTGTTTTCTTGTACAAGGAAAATGATAACAAGAGTCTTTATCTTCACCTTCCTCCCCACAAAAAAATATTAAATTGATAACCCAGCAACTTACTCAAATAGATGACCAATTTGAAATTCACTGAAGTTGACTGTTTGATATGTTATCTAGGTAGATTACAACACAAAAGCCTTGATGAAACTTATTGATGTTATGTTATTTGGGATCTTTGCACCCACCCTTTTTCTTATATGCCATTTTAGCATCTCTCATGTAATGCTTAGTAGTGAGAGGTGTCAAAACTATGTTATTTACTAATGTAATCCAGAAATTGTCTTCCTGCAGCTCATATCTTTGTCTGAGAAGAAGTGGCGGTAATACAACTCAGGCTGTCCTGAAATCCACAATTGTTGCTCGAACAGTAAAACCAGCTGCATCAAAAGACAAAAAAAACCTGAATGGGCTGTTGAGCTAGAAAGTGTTGGTTGCTAAGCGAGTGAAATGCTTTACCAAGGAAGTTCCACAGGCCATGAGCAAGTACCGTATGGGCGCTATATATGTCCACTAACTTATGAATGCTTATGTAATCTTTATATCCTTCCTTTCATTACTATATTAAAAACTTGAATCTTGGCATTTTTCTTTCCCTTGGGAAAGCTTAGTTAATTATATTCCAATTTTCACACAGTGTTTATTTCTCTGTAATATTTTTTCCCCCAAGTCGTTCCTTTGTACCTTATGACAACGTCTACTAGAAACGTGCTGCTGTTATGATATTGCAAGGACTGAATGGAAAAGAAAAGAGAGATTCTAAATTCTAATGGTCCAAATTTCAAACTGCCATTGCTGCTAACGGCCAAATCTTGCAGCTTTCTATTTGCCCTTTTTCCAATTCCATTTGGATAAAATCCTCCTTTAGCTGATTTCCCTGCGGGTCCATTTCTTGGTGTTTTAGCTTATCTCATATATGCTTTTTGGGCATACCAAAGTCCCATCTGTTTGGAATATCTGTAGCTTTTCAACTTGTGGAGAAGTTGAATGTCATGTTTTGTTTGAGGGAAGGATGTTAGGAAGCTTGGATTTTAGAATGCATTCTCCACATTTCCATGATTGCTTGTACTTCACCCGGGTAAGTTATAACTTCAAATATTAGATATTGAGTGCTGCACGAGTTTTTACAGTTCAACAATATGTGGGGGTGAGGATTTGAAATTTCGATTTTTTAGTTGAAGATATGTGTGTCAACTAATTTAGTTATTCTCAAATTGATTTAAAATATTGTACAGTCAAGCATTGTTTGATGGAATTGGTATAACATATTCAAATAATAACATGTTTAAGAAATATCTACTGACGAGAATGGAAAATTGATATTTGGGTTTGATAAATTTAAAATAACTTATTTTAAGAAAAAAAAACAGAAGCAAAATAAATGATAGAGGGTCATGGGTAAGCATGAGATAGGTAATAGGATTCATTAGGAAAAAAAGATGGCTTTTTTTTAAAAAAAAATTATTATTTTTTATAATTTTCACATTTCAATATAAACAGTTTCAGCAATGGATTTGACAAGTTTTATCTTTTAACGGTGACTGGCAGTTGGGAGTTGGGAGAGACGGCTGAGATGAGACAGAGATAAAAATCAAAACTAAAAAAAAAAAAGAATTAAAATGAAGAAGACCGAATGAAACCCTTTCTTTGGGAATCGGAACGACGTCGCCGAAAGGGTTCGTTTGCATTTCTATGCAAATCAAGCTCGCAAAGCTAAGTTCTTCTTGGGAGCACTGAGGTTGGTGACGATCAAAGTTGAGCTGAAAGTTCGAACGGCGAAGAACGAAGAAACGTTGAGGTTGAAAATGGGAGTAACGAGTAAAGTCGGCGACTGGGCGTTCAAGGCCTTTACAGCCGGCCTCGGTGTCGCCACCATTTACCTCACTGCTACCTTCTCAGTCAACGTCTACAGAGGATTGTCTTGGCACAAAGCCCAATCCGTATAATTTCTCTCCTTCGATTTATGTATTTTTTTTCAAGCCCTAGACTATAGCTTAATATTGATAATTCCGCTCTTTTTGACATTTAATTCGTTGAGCAGTCAATCTATCGCGTTTTAATAATTCGGATTCGGACTTTAATTTGGAGATTGGGGTTGAGTTATGCACTTCGAGATTATTGCAAATCGAGCGTTGGATATGGCGGAGGATGTGGGGAATATATTGAAGGGTGTTAGAAATGTAGTTTTGTACAGACTATTACGATGTAGGGTTCTGTACATTTCGTTTTCATCCATACGTATCTAATCAATCTAATCTTAATACTTGAACAATCAAAATGATCTTCTTCTCACTCATGTTCCTGGGGGGTGTTTTGGTTTACAGCTCTAGGGGTTGATACTACCAAATTTGTGCAGTCTGAATTGCAGAATTGAGTTTGCTTAGCTGTGTTGGTACAGTGAGTTTTTTTTTTGTCCTTTTTTTTTTAGTTCAGCAACATGTGAGGTGGGGGATTCGAATCTATGACCTCTTAGTTAAAAAGAAATACTTTCAACCAGTTGAGCTACGCTCGGTTTTGGTGTATTGGTATAGAGAGTTGACATTTATAAAAGTTAATATATTGTCGTGAGGTGTGCTTTTGAAGTCGGTATAATTATATCTAGTATCTGCCCTTTTCATAAGTAGCGATAATGATGGTTAGTTTGTGACAAGTAAATCCATATGTTAGATGAAACTTCCGAAAGTGAAGGCGACCTCGACTTGCTCAAATTTTATGGCTGCCTTACTCTGGTCTTTCAGCTACTTATTTGAGGATTCTGGTGATCATATTAGACCTTGGAATAGCATTTCATGCTCTTGGTGATTGTATTCCTGTCTAGGAAAAGCTGAAGCAATGCCTATTTTCTATCGGGTTCCGTTGTGCTAATCATTCATCTGGTTTAACAAATGATTCTCTCATAATGTTTATTAGATACTTCAATGCTATTCAGCATATTCAAGAATAAAGATTACAATTTTTCTTGCAAAATGTTTGCATTATGATACCTCTTGAAGGCTAAAAGAGTTATGGCTTGTTTTTCTGCAGAAAATCAACAATGACAATACCAATGACGAGGCTGCGTAATTTGAATTTGCCAGCCATGGGATGTCTGCAAGCTCAAACTTTATTTGTCTTGGAATTTTGTATGATCAGGTTCTATATTGATTTGATGCTTCAGTTTATTATACCCCATCTTTTTTGGGAAGAGAATAGGAATACTTTCTGTTTGGATATCTAGCATAAATTTCTATGGGTATGTTTATGAAGGGTAGTATTGTTCATACAGGTTCAGGAATCAACTGCAGAACATTTCAACTAATTCTAATGGGAATTGCCTTAGATACGTACTTGTGTATCTTGTACGTGTCAGAGGTGTGCCTGAGCAGTTTTTTCTTAATCAATATTTTTTTTAGTTCAACAACATGTGGGGTAGAGATTTGAACCCACGATCTTTTGGTCGAGGAAATTATGCCTTAACCAATTGAGTCATGCTCGGTTTGGCTTCTTATTTGATATGTTTATGATTTATGATTTGATCTTCTATTAACTGTTGCATCTCCTTGGTGTTTAGTATATGATGTTTATCTCTAATTAGAAACTTGTTAATTTAATAGTACAACTTACATAAATTTCTGAACATCCAAATCAAACATAGATAAATTTAGGGTTTTGTAACAATTTCTCTATTATACAATCTACGTGTCACTTAAACTACCTGGTAAGCATTCCTTTAAATTTTCACTTGCAACTGGAAAGTTTTTGTTCAGCTTTCTTGAACTGTGACTGCAAGGGGAGGGTACTTGTGCATAGAAAGTGAGTATTTGCTATGGATTGATGTAATATTTGTCTGTGTAGTACGTAGAATGGCTATGAACTTGAAAGTTTTATCTTTGATGTTGCTTGAATTTGAGAGAATGCTTAAATAATGAAGAATTTTTTGCATCTGTTTTCTGGTAGTGTTGTAGAATTTATCGACTAGAAGATTTCAGTTCTTATCCTAAATTGCATATTCTCAAGGTAAAGAGAATTAGTTGCATTCGGCCAAGTAAACTTGGTTAAAAAATGCAATTTTAACCTAACTCGATGGTTAAATTGCAAGTTTAATAGATTTTTTAACTTTTAATTTTGTATTTAATTGATATTTTTTTAAATTCATGATTTTTTCTTTTTTGAGTTCAAGATTTGAATCCACTATTTTTTGGTCGGAGAGATATGTCTTAACCAATTGAGATATGTTTTATCTGACTTAAAATTTATGAAGATATTAGACAAAAAAATTGAATGTTTAAGGTCTTACTATACAGAAAATTTGATTTTTTTACATCTAATAGATTTATTAATTTGTCAAATCGAGCCTAATTCAATAGGTTAGTATATCTGTCTGATTAAAAGGTTATGGATTTCAATCTCTACCTCCACTTAGTTTTTTGTTTTTTAGTTCAATAAAATGTGGGGTGGACCTCTACATATAGTTGAACTTGGGAAATATAAAACCTACAATTATAATACTATATTATTAAATCTAGTTATTGTACATCGATAATTAATCTTGCGTTTAAAAAAAAATTTGTCATTTTTAATGTGATCCCATCACGGCTTTGCAAACGTCACTTGCACGATCCAGTTCCGAATTGGACTTTTACGACTAAATTTCGGAAAGTCGAATGGGTTATGAACTGAAAGCAGTTTAAGAAGTTCATATTCGTCGGAAATGAAGCGACGACTTAACGGTCTCCGACCTGTTTCTTCCATCGTCGTTCAGTCTGATTCGCACAGCCCGCGGCTCCCAAATCTCTAGCGCTTTACATCCTCAAGCACAGAAACCAAATTTGGAGCCGAAATGGAGGAATCGAAAGCAGCGGCGTACTACGATGAGCTCACTCGGAAAGGAGAAGGCGCCGCAAGGTTCAAACGAGGCCTCGGTTTTTCCGCCTCCGACTCCAATAGCGATGTGGTCTCCGCATCCAAGGGCTCGGCTCTGCCTTCATCATCTTCCTTCCTTAGTTCCTTTGTTAAAGCCTCAAGCCCTTCCAAGGCCTACGAGTTCGAAAAGCAAGCGCAGCTCGAGGCCATTCAGAACAAGCTCAAGAAGAAGAAACCAAGCTCACCTGATGAGGAAGACAGGCGCCCTAGGGCTTTGGAGAGAGACCGTCGGAAATCGAGCCCTAGACGAAGGTCTTTGAGTAAAGAGAGGGAGAGACAGTCGCATTCGAGGAGGCGGAGTTTGAGTAGAGATAGAGAGAGGCATTCGAGGCGGAGAAGTAGGAGCCGAGATAGATACAGGGATAAGTATCGGGATAGGGATAGAGAAAGGAAGAGGAGAAGTAGGTCTAGGAGTGATTCAGATAGGGATAGGCGGCGGCGTCGAAGTAGAAGCTCGTCGCGAGAGAGGAAGAGGTCGGATGGCAATGGAAGTAACGGAGGGGCAAAACAGAAAGACCGTAAAGTTGAAAGACAGAAGACTGAAATTGTTGATTATTCAAGATTGATTGAAGGATTTGACAAGATGGTATGCTTCGTACTTCGTAGGCTTGCATATTTTACTTTACTTTTTTCGCAATCGAATCAATTGATATGTATATTTATGTTTTTCATTATACATATCTTTTAATCAAAGTGCTGTTCCTCTTTAGTTTGTTATTGGTTTCGACATCGCATTACAATTCTAAAATTTTCCCCGCCTTTGAATGCAAATGCTGTACTTTTGCGTGTAAGCAACTATAATAGGTTGATAATGCTAGTATGAACTTGGGTCGTTGGACACATATTATCCAAAGGGTATGGAGGTATCCTTATTAGACGCTTTGGGGACAATTGTAAAAGTATTATTCAAGTCTGACAAACTTGCGTTTGAATTGTAAATTCAGTGTTAGGCATGGTGATCTTACACTTCACAGTTGAAGTCAGGGAAGATTAAAAATAGCACCATGTAGCTTATCTGGCTTACAAATTATAATGTTATGTTTTAAAAATAGTTTCAAAGATCCATATGGTTTGCAAAATCCAAACCCTTCTGTTATACTGAATTGGTACGTGTTGCTTTATTCTAGGTGTGCTGCTGCATATACCAGTTTCGTTAAAATTAATTGACAGAAGGATATCATTTGCAAATTGAAAAATTGCAAAGATGTCTGAGGCCATTTTTAAAACATGAGAGTGATGTACACAATAGAAGAATTTGAGGGTGTAATTTTCAATTACTCTTTGAAGTTAAGTTGTGCTAGAAAAGTTTCGAATCCAGCAGATGGTATTCCTTTAGTCGTGTTACATAAAAACAAAGAATTAGTATCTTAGCCCTTGTTTCTCGTAAATAAGGTGCGGGCTGCTTTAATGGTGAATTGACCTGACATCTGAGATTATTACTTGTAATTTGAAATTGATGTAAAGCTTCTTCAATGGCTTCATCAATTCTGCCATGGTATTCTTGTAATTTGAAATTGATGTAAAGCTTTCTTTTGTTTGCCACCAGTCTCCAGCTGAAAGAGTCAAAGCAAAGATGAAACTTCAACTTGCTGAAACTGGTAACTTATCAATCTATAAATAATACTTTGTTTACAATGAACTACACGGAGCTTCATGCTTTTATCTAAAAATTTTCCCACCTTCCCAATTGTAAAAGGGACTTTAGCTCGCAAACAAAATAGCCACTTGACAACTATTGTTTCTATTGTATCTCACTATAAAGGATAACAATTGTATTTGACTCTTCGTATATATAAAATGCAGCTAGAATGGATGATAAAAAAGGCACAGGCCCAGGTTGGGAAAGATTTGAGTTCAACAAGGATGCTCCACTTGATGATGAAGAAATTGAAGGTATTAGTTTTAGCTATTAATGTTCTACTTTTTTCTTTTGAATCAATGCAGTTGATTTGTGAACCAAAACCCAAGTTTCGTTCTAAACATAATCATCGTTTATACTCACCATATATTGTAAGACGGTTTGTACTTGCCATTAAAAGAGCCTCATGATCAAGGTCTTTGTCTTGTTTGAAGAGCCTAACGAAAAATGCTTTGTGCACCTAGAAGTAGCTTTGTAGAGTCGTCCCCACTGTGCAACCATCTCACTCAAATTATAAGAACATATGTTTGTCTTTGACTCTTGTCTAGTATAGCATGTTTACCTATCTTCCTTACCATGGAAAAATCTAACCAAGTGTCCCCAAGGCTTACTCTAAAACTTTTTTTTTCCCTTAAAAGTCACCCAAGTATATTGCCACCAAAATTCACCCACAGCACCTTGTTACGTTGGTAAATTTGTATTTCAAATGTTGTCAGTTGATTTTACTTCTCTAGTCATTTGGTTGTCAATGGCCTAAGATGAACATTCTTATAATATTATTGAGTAAATTGGATCTCGTTATATGGCTTCATGCTCTTCCTACAGCTGCAGAAGATGATGGAACATTAGTAAAGCACATTGGACAAAGCTTTCGATTTTCTGCAATTGAGGTTGTGCCTGACCCTATGCTGCTACCAATCACTTGTTTGATTCTCGCTCATATTATTGGTGGAATCCATTTATTGTCATTTTAGGCTAGAAAAGAGGAGCAAATCAAAGCTGCTCATGACGAGGCCATGTTTGGAGCACCAGTGGGTCAATTATTAAGTACAACTGATGATGAGGTTGAGCTGGAGAATGAAAAGGCAAAGGAGTCATGTGATGGTAGTCTGGCAACAAATCTATTGAGTGAGAAGGTATTTCTGCTTGCCCCCCCCCCTTATTTGATAACTTTTTGGGTGTTGAATGGGGACTATAACAGCCAGTCCTATTTCTTGGAACCTTGATATAGGTACTAGCAAAACAACAAGGTTCTTGGCGTGATCGTGCTCGTAAAGTTTAGATCGACTAGTCGATATTTGTAAGGTAATGAGACTGCATCGAAATTACCAATTGTTGATGATAGGATACTTCGGATTTCTTGCACTGGTGAAAACTGCATCAATGAACTGCCGTGGACATATTGATTGACCCTTTATTTTACGGATAGAAGGCTTCTGCCTCCTGATACTTACAGAGGCCCAGAACGTCAGATGCAATTTTGCCCATATCCAGCATGGGAAAAAGTGTACTTATTGTAGTGACTTCAATTATTTCATGTATATTAATCTCCTATTCTTGTTTTGAAAGTTTCAAGATGAAAAAGTGTGAGAGACAATAAATAATTCATGTAAGCCTAATTTATAGGAAGCAATATTGGGCATTTTCTCTTAGGTGTTCTGAACTTTACTTCTCTTTTTAATAACTGCTAGCAAAGAGAACATTTGGCGGTAGTCTTACACCACCTGCCTTTTATCAGATTTTTTATACCGACTAAATGCAGAAATTGGAGGATTAGAATGTGTTATGTCCATGAGATAGTTAACTTACATAGACTTAATCCAAAATGTCAATGCCAGTTTCTTCCACATATATTAATGCTTACATGATCAGTTGACAATCGACAGACATAAATTACCAATGCCTAATATTACTTCTCAAATTTCCAATGGTGAAATATTGTCAAAAATCTTCTACCATTTTGCAAGGTGAATGGGTGAGGTAAATAAGCTATGTCAAGTTACAGGGTTTAGTGTTGTTAAAGGTGGTTTTGGAAAAATAATTCCCAAAAAGAAATTTGTCTAAAGTAGTTATAAATTTAGGATAAATTATTTTACCAATTATTCTCACTTTTTATTTATCTTTGGTTTTTTTTAATATCAGTTCTCTCTTTTATTAATATCGGTAATATATACTATTTCATGATTTTTGAAATTTTTTGAAATTTAAGTCTATTTAGTCATTCTAGACTCTGGTTCTAAATAGTCTCAAATTGTATCCAACAAAATGTATATTTTCAATTCGAGCATATCTTGTATCTATTAGCATTAAAGGTCTATAATTATTCTCCACTTAAATAATAGTTTTTTTTTTTTTTGAGTTCAACGATTGTGGAGGTAGGAAATTGAACAATCGATCTCTACGATGGTTATCCACTAAACTATGCTCAGAATTGACCACTTAAACCATAGTTGAACTAAAAAAAAAGAGAGAAAAAAACATCTCCAAGGTTTTTCCTGTTTAAACATTCAGGGGCGAAGTTACGCTCACGAACCATTGGCGCAACTTGAGCATTTTGTCCACATGTCATATTATAATTCGCCAAACGCCAGTAAAAAGCCGTACCGTAACAGCCAACTAGCTTCAAGTATACTTTTATTAAAAAGAATAATAAAAAAAATTGTAAATATATAAACCCGAACTTCTCATCCCCTTCCCCCCAACTCTCCGATTCAGCCGCGTCTCAGTCTCATCGATCCGCTTCCTCCGTCGAGAAAGGTCAATGGCTCCTTCCACGCTTAGTCGATGGTTGAGGCCAGAGGTAGCATTCGGATCTGCCGTCTCATTATTGATTTATATGTGTTTCCATCTCGTGTGTGAACCTGATTTCGTGTGCATTTAGGTTTACCCGCTATTCGCGGCGGTAGGTGTGGCCGTCGGAATCTGTGGATTTCAGTTAGTCCGTAACATCTGTATCAATCCTGAAGTCAGGTCTCTCCGAGTTTTCCCTATTTTTTTCCTTTGTGTTTTAAGTTTTTCTGTTGATATTATTTTGTGGATGATCTGGTTATTTTCATGACATATGACACTAATACTGGATTTGAAGACGAATAATAAGAAGTTTTGAACATAAACATTCTACCTTTGCCCCTGCTATCCCTACAATTACTTCGAATAGGATGAGTGTGGGAAATTTATCAGTCTATGATGCTTGGAATCGTGTATAAGAATTTATAACCTAGTACGTGAGTGAATTTAACCGGTTGAAAAGACTTTTTTTGGGTGCATTTGTCGTTTGCTGCGACATAACTGAAGGAATATTAGGGTTTTTTTAGCTATTATCTGCAACATAGACAGTAGACCTGGCCAAGAAGATATGTCAAGGTGTAAATTGTTATGCAAATAGTTTCAATTCCCCAGCCAGGCAAACCGAAACTGTCAAGATTTGCAAATGGAATTTGCCAAGCAATTTGAAGTGATTAGTCTTTTCCTACATACCCTCTTATTTGTTTAAATATTTCATGGGTTGTTTCAGTACGCCCCTGTGATGAAGGGAGTTAGATATTTCTCTACCTGTTAATGTATAGCTTCATCAATAATTTTTATTCTTAATTAAGAGTTTTATAACCTCATTAGTACGTGGTTTATGATATTATGCAAATCAGAGTGACCAAGGAGAATAGAGCCGCTGGAGTCCTGGACAACTTTGATGAGGGAGAGAAGTATGCCGAACATTTCTTGAGGAAATTCGTGCGCAACAAGTCCCCAGAAATTATGCCATCGATCAACAACTTCTTCACCGATCCAAATCGAAACTAAGATGCGCCTCATAAATGAATTACACATTAGTTTGGACATAAACTCAAATTTGGATTGTTGGTGGGTGGGTGGCTGTAAACTATGCTGCTGTTACGTTTGCTTTTATTGTTGAACTGAGAAAGTATAAAAACAGTGGAGTGATAAAATAAACGGTACTGAACCCAAATTTGATTTCAGTTATTGTGAAATTTTGATGCAGAACTTTGCATGTCCGATGGTTTATGTTGATGAACATTTTAATTGATTGATGGCTTCTAACCTATAAACTGTGTCTGAAAGTTCAGAATCTTGGACATGGAACTTTCTTCTCTAGGAATAGAGAATTTTTGAGAATTCAATGAAATTGATGGAGCTTTCTATGTTCAAGTAATACAACAGCCCTTTATTGTAAATAATTTTCAAATTTTGTTGGACTTTCAATCTGACTTTTGAACCAGTGGAATATGTTATCAATTGAATCCGATAAATTATAATATCTGGAAGAGCTCACTTCTTGTAGTTATTCTCTGTACCATGATTTCCATTAAAAATAGATGATTCATTCATTGATAATTATCCTAGTTAACCTACTTTTCCAGTTTTTCCAGCTGAAGCAGGGGACTCATCGTCTGGGAACTACATACTCCGTTCCTGATCCATCTCAGTTAACTACATATTGCATGGGGCAAAAATAAGAGATTCTAATTGCATCCTTTTCATTTACGTTTACTTACATTGTTATTTGATTTATTGTTTTATTTAGTTATTGTTGATATGATATGACCAAATATGTAGTACGCAGTATAGAGTTTTCCTGTAGTACTGTAGTATTCGAATAATTTCAGCTTAAGGTTAACCTGTCATATGCACATTACCTTCTTCATTTGCTCAAATTTCTGCAAAATGAATATACATATTGTACACAAGTATTAAGAAGCCGACTTCAAAGGAAATGTTGAGGGACTTTATGAAATTGTCTAGAAAACAGTGAGGTCCATACTTCAACAATAAGAAACTTATCAATTCAATTCAACTAAAAAAAATCTATACTATTAACTTATTGTACAATTAGGGTTTAACTCAAAAGGTTAAAATTCGATTAATCAGAGTCAGAATTTTCCTAACTCCAAGTTTAAATTGGATTAACCAGAGTCGGATCTGTTTGACACTCCCAAGTACAGCATTCGCAGGACTCAAAAGGTCATTAGCAAACTGATTCCTACACCACTATTTCCTAATGTGCATAAATTGCCCTACTTCTTGTATTGCACATTAAAATGATCACAAAAAATGCGGTTTGAAATAATTAGAACGGTTTCTAGCTGCAGACTACAGGAATGAATCAACAATGATACAACAGAAAACTGATTCCTCAAGGCATGAAATGCTCTTCCTACTGAGCATTCCAGAATACTCAGCCAGCCAAGGGTGGGCTGACCTAGAGAGTAAGAGCAATACAATTAGATAAAACACTGAATGCCGAACCTCGATGTTGGAACTTCGAAGAAATGAAGATTGTTATGCTGAACACTTTGCAGTATATATTGCTCAATATGGACCGACCTATACTTGTTTCTGAATATTGGAAGCAGAGGTTAGAAAATCAGGTGCTGCAATGGAGAAAACTTAAGGAGGGAAGAGTTCAACATCCATAGATGGAAAGCTGGATTGTGCTATTCTCATTCCTCTGAGTAAATTCTTAGCCGTTTCCTTCTCCTGCAATGACAGACACCAAATGAATATAGTTGAGTGAGACTTGAACTACATGTTGCTCAAGATAGAGTAATGTCAAACGCGTAAAACCAATAATACTCACCGGACCAGTGTAATCCAAAAGCCGTGTACAGTATACCTCTGCTTCATCAAATTTCTTTTGTGCTTTATAGTATGTAGCAAGAAAAAGCAGAGCTTCAACCATATTCGGTCCTTCCCTCTCCTCAGCTTCCATTCTCTCTAAATCCTTCTTGTAGTAGAATGCTGCCTCTTCGGACTGCCCCAACTCAGAATGCAGTTTAGCCAACTGGTGCAGGGCAATTGCTTCTCTATCGTTACAATTTGCAGCCCTTCTGTAACACTTGATTGCCTCCTCTAGCATTCGTAGCTGTTCACTCTCATAACACTGAGCCATGGCAATCCACAATCGGGAATCATTGGGCTGCAAAAATACAGATTTCTTGAAGTAATGGAGAGCATAAAAAGGCATGCCCATCATTTCATAAGCTTGCCCTAATCCATACCAAGCTCGATAATCACATGAATTTATATCTACAGCCCGTCGATACGCATCAATGGCAGCAGGAATGTTCTTCATCTCCACAAATTCATGCCCCATAAGAGTCCAACCAGATAAAAAGTTTTTGTTCAATTTGAGTGCCCTTCTGAAATACATAACTGACTTCTCGTGCTGTCCTTTCAAACTATAGTAGTTTCCAATAATGCAGCAGGATTCAGGCCTATACTTATCTGTCATGAAGACCCTGTGAGCAAGGTAGCTCAAGGCAGAGAAGGATTCCTTTGCATAGAGCACATTTGAATACATATCCATGTCTTCCACTCGATATGGATCATTCCGAAGAAGTTCTTCAAATATTGCTTCAACTTGATCAAACTCCCTCAAACTATATTGGGCTTTTGCAATTTGAGCTTGTATGTAATTGCTAAAACTAAAAGTACCTTGTAAGTTTTCATATTTTGCCAAGGATTCATTATGCATCCTGAGTTCTTGGTAAGCACTGGCAAGGAAAAAGTCCTTCATCCAATGGTTATTGAGATTAAGGCTCTTCAATATGTCAATTGTAGTGCACAAGGATTGCAGCTCTGACCATGCACTCCAGTTCCAAGGGTAGCTGTTCACTGACTCTACAAGAACTGTGCGTGCAAGATTTTCACTGCCTTTCTGTTTGAGTACAAGTCCATACAAGTATAGTCCAAACGGGTCAATTATGCCATTCTTTCGGAAGGTTGATAATTCCCTTTCCAGTGAAACCAATTCACGATTTACAGCATCGCTCTTACCCAATGACCCCTCAAGTTCTACAACCTCTTCTTCTTTCCGCTTTTCACCAGCCTACATGAAGCGAGACATGAGTTGTCAGTTTGTGGAGGGACTTTTAAGTTGGAGAAAAAGAGAAACACAAAGTGGAGAAGGATAAAAAACCAAGAAAATAGAAGTGCAAGTATATAGAACACTAAAGCAAGCCACGTGAAAATATTCATCAAAGAATGGAATAAAAGCATTGATCTGCTATAGCAGTACTTAAATACAAAAATGTCATAACAATTAACAGATTTATGACTACAATAACAAATCATGGACAATGGGATAATAAGAACACGTTCAATGAGTCAATAAAGTTTGGAATGTCTCTTCTCAAAACAAAAGCACAAATCAGAAGTACCTGATGAGTTTCCATGTTGTCTTAGTTAACATGATCAAGAGGACTCACAAGGGACAAATTCAAATGTAT
>JAOANK020000018.1:5047872-5071538 GCA_026257165.2 Telfairia occidentalis | reverse complement strand
AAATTCTAGGTGAAATCTCAAATGAAAAATGACATGGGCAAGGTTGCCATTACTTAATTGACATAAGTGGGTTAAAAGTGATGATGGTCTTAAATCAAGATTAACATCACACCCTCTACAACTAAAGACTTCAATATGGGGAATTCTTTCTCATTAAAAAAAACATGGGGATTCTAGACTTTGATTGCTTAGATAAATATGTTACTGTACATTTCATTCCTGATTGGGCATTTTGAATTTACAAAACACACGCAAAGAATTCCAATAAGTAACAATTCTATTAGAGCGTCACCTCAGACATCCTTGTGTACAACCTTCCAAACTATAATAATAGTTCTAACAAGTAAAATGAGAGTTTGGAAAATTGAGGTTCTTCTTATACTACCAAACATTTGTCGGTTTTGAAATTTTGAAAACAAATGACTTTGAAGTTAAGAAGAAATTGTCGAGCAATGAAAAATCTTTCCATAGATCTCAACCAGTTCATAACTAAGCATATATAACCAGAAGATATTAGAGGAGAACAAATCTTTTCGTTTGCCATGTTTCTTTTTAAAACTACTTATAGACCAACATCCTTCACTAATACTTCTATGATCTATCAGGTGAAAAAACATTCTCTCGTACATTCCTCCACTTGATTTCTAACTAAACTGAACAAAAAGCCAGGCCAATCTATGGACAGAACAAAATTTAAACATATAATGGACATCATGGCAAGTGAGAATTTACGAAACAATGCAGACAAGTGAACCAGACTTTAGCCTATATTGTATTCATCCATTAAGTCTGGGAATTGCACAACCATGCATAACAGGAAATCACCAATAAAAATCATAGATGTTAAGGATTAACAGACCAGATAAAGACCATACAGCCGCAAGAACACAGATTTCTTTCCATTTTGTTCTCGAAGAACATGAGCGGCCCTCTTGTACTCACGGCAATCGAAATACGACTTCGCCAGAAAGTAAAAATCACCATCCACAGCCTCATCCTCCTCCATCACTGGAGTAGATACATAAGAAATGCCAGCAATTGGGGTTGAACAACCTTCATTTGTGTGAAATCTCCGACGAATACTTGAACTTCCACGCTGAAATCTGGTGTTTGAAGGTGTGAACTTAGCTGGATCTTGCTCGATACCCACCAACTGCTCTGCTGCCCTGTAAAGGCAAAGACATGTCAAAACTTCAATGAAAATGTTATAGCCATATTACCAAATACGGATTATTAATTGTAACTAGAGTTTGCAGATTGTTTAAAAAGGAGCATACAAAAACATGAACTTCGATCAATTCCTAAGGTTACAGATAAAGAGATTAACATATGTAAAGTATATGGTTTGTTAATAGAGTAATCGTCCAGCAAACAAAGACACGATTCAAAATCACCAATTCGTCTTTCTCCGCTGCTTTCTCAAAAACCGTGTAACATAAAAGACAAAACTAACATCTAAACTTTAAGATAATCGACTTCCGAGATCGAAATTATTCACATCAACCAGAACTTGAGCAGTTCAAACAAGATTGAGTGCAAAAAACAGATCAGAAGCACCGAGACAGAGAGAGAGACAGAGAGATTTTAGGGCTATGGGAACTGTACCATTTAGAAGCAGAGTAGAGACAACGATCACTGAGCTGACGAATTGCAGTACGAAGCTCGTTTCTGCAATTTTCTTTCGAACTCATTGAATCTTCGGTCCTGTGGCGCCCTTCTTGCGCTCTTCCTTGTAACTCAAACTTCAAAGTACGGACGTGGCTTGGCTACATGCGCCTTCACTTCGTTTCGTTTAGCCCCACCAGACTCGGAGGCTCCGGCTCCTGCCCGCCCAAACTTTTAAAAGAATCAAAATTAAAATTCAATATCGGCTCTTCCACGTTCGATTGTTTGTTCAAAGTTCACACTTATGGGCCGCTTGGATACATAAAGCCCACTTGCGAGCTAAAGCCCAACCCAAGCAATGATATCCAAAGATTGAATTTTTCTGTTTGGGCAGGGAGAAAATACGAGGGAAAATCAAGGGGAAGTGAAAAAAAAATGCTAAAACCAGCTGCAAGTGCAACCTGCTCGATATGTTTCAAAGAAACATTAGTCGAAGAGTAAGCAAGACGAAGGTTGTTTTTCTCCATCTTTACCCGCAAAAACGGAGCTTGTTGCTTTCATGTCGCAGCTTCAGTACCCAATCCGAGCCCCAATCTAGCTCCGCCCTAGACCCCGCCGCCGATATCGCCAATCTTGTCCTCGAATCTGATCCGAAAAGCTTGAGGGGAATCCTCCATGGATTACAAGTTCAATTTACGCCTGAACTTGTGGACAAAGTTGTCAAGCGTCTATGGTTCCATGGACCCAAAGCGCTGCAATTCTTCAAACACCTTGAGTACCATCCATCTTACGCCCACTCCTCGTCGTCATTCGACTATGCCATTGACATTGCGGGCCGTATGCGCGATTATAAGACTCTATGGACTCTGGTGGCTCGAATGCGTGCTCGCCGGCTCGGACCCAGTCCGAAAACCTTTGCAATCATAGCTGAGAGGTTCGTAGGTGCTGGAAAGCCCGACAGGGCGATTAAGGTTTTCTTGTCAATGCGGGAGTATGGCTGTCGTCAGGACCTGCATTCTTTTAATACCATTCTTGATATTCTCTGTAAGTCAAAACGTGTAGAAATAGCTTACAACCATCTGTTTAAGGTTTTGAGAGGAAAGTTTAAGGCTGATGTTGTTAGCTATAACATAATTGCAAATGGGTGGTGCTTGATTAAGCGTACGCCGAAAGCACTGGAGATTTTGAAGGAGATGGTGGAAAGAGGTTTGACTCCAACTCTTAGTACTTACAATATACTTTTGAAAGGGTATTTTAGAGCTGGTCAGATTAAGGAAGCTTGGGATTTCTTTTTGCAAATGAAAGAGAGGAAAGTGGAAATTGATGTCGTTACTTATACTACTATGGTTCATGGGTTTGGTGTTGTGGGTGAAATTAAAAGGGCTCGTAAGGTTTTTGATGCGATGGTTGGCGAAGGGGTCCTTCCTTCAACAGCAACATACAATGCTCTGATACAGGTTTTGTGTAAGAAAGATAGCGTGGAAAATGCTGTGCTGTTGTTTGAGGATATGATGAAGAAGGGTTATGTGCCAAATTTAACCACTTATAACGTGGTTATAAGAGGATTGTGTCATGCGGGCAATATGGAAAAGGCTATGAACTTTATGGAGAGAATGAAAACTGATGGGTGTGAGCCAAATGTTCAGACATACAATGTTGTCATTCGGTACTTCTGTGATGCTGGTGACATAGAAAAGGGGTTGAATGTGTTTGAGAAGATGGGCTGGGGGGGTTGTTTACCAAATTTGGACACGTATAATGTTTTGATTAGTGCAATGTTTGTGAGGAAAAAATCTGAAGATCTAGTAGTTGCTGGGAAGCTGTTGCTTGAAATGATTGATAGAGGGTTTCTCCCTCGAAAATTCACTTTCAATCGAGTTCTCAATGGGCTTTTGCTGACTGGTAATCAAGCTTTTGCCAATGAGATTTTGAGATTGCAGAGCAAATGTGGTCGTCTTCCTCGCAAATTCAAGTTATGAAGCCAGCATGGCTTATGAATGATTTGAGTTTCAATGCCCTCATTTGATCTTGTTGTGAAGCTGGTGACTTCAGAATCAGTTTCATTCTTGCTGAAGATGTCAAACAAGATTTCCTTCTCTACATATGAATCCAGAAGTGTTAGAATGGTTTGTCGGGGATGGGAGTCCCTGTGAAGTCCTGGATGAGAGATGGAATGAAGTTGGATGTCTTCAAGTGAGTCCATCAGTAAACAAAGCACTTTCTTGAAAGATTTCATGTGTAGATTACAAAGCAGCAGGTAAAACTGGTCAATGGAGTTCATCTGTTTCAAGGTTACGGTGTTGCTATTTGCCATCTTATAACAAGACTAGATCAGTTCTACGATAAAATATGCTTAATTTGATTAATTTAACCATAAGTTCTAAACCCTTGACATGGAAATACTTTTCATTGATAGATATCCTTGCAGATAATCACTGAGTGATTGGGCGTTCACAGGCATGAAGCTGTGGCAACTGCCAAAACAGTTGGATGATGTTGAACTCTTCACGTTAAACATGTAAGGCTGCACAAACATATGCAAATATTAATCTGCTTACTTATACGTTGAATTCCTTACTTTACACTATTGACTTGGTGCTGTGTTGTTCCATACCATTCAATTACTGGCTGCCTTATGAACATTGGTTGATTCTGATGTTATATTCTAAATCAATTTTCATGTTTTCAATTTCAACATTCATGTTGACAAACATGTAGATATATACTTTGTTATCGGATACTCAGTTGTATGAACTTTTAAGGCCTGACTTTTAACGGGTAGAGTTTATTTAGTCATTCCTAGGATCAAAGAACAACACCGCCAAATTTCTCCAGGAACACAACGCCATCGACTTGATTAGGCTAGGTTGTATTATGCAGCATTCAAGGCAATTTTATTCAGGTTAAAGTTCTTGCTCTGTTGGTCGACTGCAGTTGACGATCAGTGTGGAGTTCTACTTATTCCATTTTGGTTTTGTATACTTTTCATGGCTGTATTCAAGTTCTTTGATATTGTATTTACTATAAATATAAAGTTCTCTAACCGTCTTGGGTTGGCCTAGTGCTCAATAAGGGTCGATGTAAATGGTAAAAGACTTCAAGGGAATGACTTCAAGTCATAGTGGTCACCTACCTAGGATAGAATATCGTACAAGTTTCTGTGGCAACTAAATGTAGTAGGGTGAAATGGTTGTTTCGTAAAAATAGTTGAAGTGCACGTAAGTTAACTTGAATACTCACGTGTGTGTATATATATAAAGTTGTCGGCTTTCGAATTTGATATCAAACTCGATCATTGTGATGAGTAACCCAATTCTATATTATGGTATTTAAAAGTTCTATGAAAGGCAATACAAAATTTAGCCAAAAATTTTGTCATGTTAACCATATTTCTTATGTTTGTAAATTTTTTGTGCCTCACAGGTTGGTTTGTTGACAATAAAATTAAAAAAAGAAAAAAAGTGTAAGTTTGTAGACAAGATTATGAAGACTGAGAAGTTTTCTTGACAATATAATGAAAAGCTTCCTAAAAGACAAAAGGACAGTATAATTAAAAGTTATTTAAATGTTTCTTCATTTTGTTTGAGTCTGTTTCCCCCCTCCCTTTGTTATTCTATCAAAATATGTCAAAATAGTTGAGTTTGATAAAGAATCTTAATTAAATACAATGTGTAAAAACATTATGTTAGTGTAACTATTCGAGTTTTATGGGATGTGGAATATCATATATTGATTGATCAAGGAGGATGACAATCTCACGCACGGTTTTGGGATGGAGATTCTTTGAATGGAATTATGAACAACCCAACTTTGTATCTTTTTTTATCATAGATTGTATGTCTAAGACAAGCCGTTTCTTTTTTTTTTTTTTGTCGAGTCAATTTTTGTCTACCAAATTGCAATTGACGAGAAGGCTTTTTGAAATAAAGGGAGGCATATATGTTGTCGCCCTCATTGCCTTTCAAAGGTACTTTGGAGGACGAATCCGAACTCTCTGTAAACAATAGCATACATAACCATGTTTGACCGCTTTGACCCTAAAAATGCTTTGGGTTGAAATCGTAAAATATCTACAATACTCATATTTAAAATTCAATGATTGAGGCATTCTTCTGTTTGTGATGTTATGTCATATGGAACAATAATTTTAAAAATCCAAAAACTCAAATAATTTCATGGTTTTCTTGAAATATGTGTGAAATCATTAACATTATTTGAGAAAAATAAACCTAAATATTTGTTTTAAGAAGGATGTCGAAATAGGAATTCATTCATTCAGATAAGTTATAAAAAAAAAAATGGGTACCTTTATAGTTGGTTCTAAGATATTCAAAAATTCAAATTTTAAAAGAACCAATTTTCATTCATTTTCAAACTCTCCATTGCCTTCAAATCTTTTCGCTCTACCTTTTCAAATAACATTATTTTATGAAAATTAAATTACAGTTTAAAATGAAATTTATCACTATGCAGTATACAATATAAAAACTTTAAATACCATGAATGTATGATAGCACAAAAGCAAAAACACAAAGTAATTACTTTGTTAAAAAGCCGTTAATTCCATTTTTCTCTAACGTATAATATTTTGTAAAAGAAATAAAAAAAATAGCAGTAAATCTATGATTTCATTTATTCAGATTTTTTTTTTTTTATGGGATTATACATTTAATCAAATCAAGGTTCGTACATAAGATCGGCGATTATTTTGCGATATGGACAGAGGAAGCGGTAGGTCCCTCAAAGAAAGGTCCACGTGTCTCAAAATGAAAAGAGAAAAATCCGAGGATACACGTAAAGGCGGAGGCGCGTAAAGATTCAACTTCCCGCTTATTCAAAATATTCGAAAGGGAAAAAAATCCAGTGATCCAATGCTCACTAAAATTTTCAAAAATTACGAAGACCCGCCCCGCGCCTAAAGTCAAAAAAGCCCTCTTTCTCCCTCCATCTTTCTCTCTCCTCCTTGTTCTTAATCTTAACGGTCCTAATTCACTCTCTCTCTCTACCTCATTTCTCTCTTCCCTCCAATTCCCAAGCCCCACTTGCCGCATAATTTCTTCAGTTCTTCTGCAGATCTGCGGCGGCAGCGGCAGCGACGACGGCGACCACTTTATGGCGGCTTTGCCATCCTCTTCTGCCTTACCGGATTCTTCTTCCTCCAGGCACCATACTTATAGTAGGAAGCAGAAATCCCTCGGGCTTCTCTGCTCAAAGTATGTCGTTCTCTTACTTTTAGCGTTGTCGCAGCCTTTTTGCTTGATAATTTCAAGCTATTGACTTGTATGTCTGTTCTGTGCAGTTTTCTGAGCTTGTATAACCACGATGGAGTCCATTCGATTGGGCTTGATGATGCGGCATCGCGATTAGGTTTAATTCTGATTCGAATTCAATTTCTTCGGTTTATTGTTATTTTTCTGAAATCTGGGGGTTTTGGTGTGTGCAGGTGTGGAAAGGCGGCGGATCTATGATATTGTGAATGTCTTGGAGAGCGTCGGGGTATGGATTTTTTTTTCTTTCTGGGAGGGGGATTTCTTTTACGAAGTGTGAATGCGCTTATTTAAGCTTGTATTCCCCCTTGTAAATTAGGTTCTCTCGAGAAAGGCAAAGAATCAGTACAGCTGGAATGGGTTTGGTGCAATCCCTAAGGCCTTACAAGATCTCAAGGTAGGTTGAATCTGTTTTCCTCGGGAGAAATAGAGTTGGGTTTGATTTAGATTCTTCTGCTCTCCCCATATGTGATATGAAGAAAAGAACTCATTTCACTTTAAATTGTTTGACAGGAAGAGGGCTTGAAGGAGAATTGCAGTGCATCTGATGGTAACGATTATGCCAAAGTAAGCTAATTAGTATTTGTACGGTCCCCACTCCCTCATTTTCCCCTATGTAAATCGTGCGTATGGGTTGCAATTTAAAGTTTCGGTCTTACATTTAGGTCTCGGATGATGAAGATGAGGATGAAAGATTTTCTAATCCTACAACTGGAAGCCAGAACTCAACTGCCGCCGTTCCCAAATCTTCATCTTCGTTAAAATCTGGTACGCTTTTTTCCTTGGTACTTCAATTGAGCTTTACTATCTACAGAAGTTGTTGCCCATCTGCTTGTTTTCAGTTTGGTTCATATGATTGCTTGAATTGATACCGTGGGTTTAAGTTGGCTGCCCTCCACAATTTGGTTCCCTTACACGTTCAATTGGCATCTGCAGACAATAGAAGGGAAAAATCATTGGCGCTACTTACGCAAAATTTTGTCAAGCTCTTTATTTGCAGTCATGTGAGTGAAGAAAATGATCCCTCCCCATCTTTTCTTTTACTTGTGCTGTGAATGATCCTCCGCGTGAGCTCTGTTGATTGACAGAATAATTTTGGCCATATAGGTGAATATGATTTCTCTTGATGAAGCTGCAAGGCTCCTACTTGGAGATGGCCACAATTCATCAATAATGAGAAGTATGAAATCCTCAATCTTGCTGATAATAGAATGTGAGCTGGGAAATGCTTGATAATAACACATCTTTGATTGTGTGCAGCAAAGGTAAGGCGGCTATATGACATTGCAAATGTGTTGTCTTCCATGAATCTAATTGAAAAGGTACCACATTCCTGCATCAAGACAACCTTAAATATATAAGCCATTGAGCTGTGCTTTTTTTTGTTTGAGGGCACAAGTTTGAAATTTATTGGAATCATATGCAGACCCATACAACTGACACAAGAAAGCCTGCGTTTAGGTGGTTGGGAGTCAGAGGTAAAGTCAAGAATGAGCCTACTGCCCTCCCTGAGTCCAGAAAAAGGGCATTTGGAACTGACGTAACTAACATCAGTTATAAAAAGACTAAGGCTGAAAATTCAACCCATCAGAGTTTCAGTCATTGCGTCAACATGCAAAAGCAAGTGCAGTGTGAAAATTCTTCGCAAGAGGGTAGCCAGAACAGTCAGGATCAGGACTGCGAACGAACTTCCAAGAGCTATCAGTTTGGACCATTTGCTCCTGTAACAGTAGCTAAAGTTGGCGTCTCAGACAATAACAATGCAAAGCGGACTCATGACTGGGAAAGCCTTTCCTCAACATTCCGCCCTCAGTATCACAATCAAGGTAAATCCCCTAATTAAACACACGGTTGAACAAAGTGCTGCTTTATTTTGAACTTACATAGTGGTTCTAAATGACCAATTGAGTCGAATGTCCAAACTCTGTTCACCAGTTCATGTTTATTCAGCTCTTTCTCTGGTTTACAATTTTCAATCATACTTCAGCATGCTTCTCATGCTTAATATTGTAATTTTTATTGATCAATATTAGGTGGCAAGTTCGGAATTTTTAAGATGATCTTGAAGTTTGATTCAAACTAATATGTGGTGTTTGTTCTTGGAATCGTTCAGCCTTAAAAGAACTTTTCTCCCATTACGTGGAAGCTTGGAAATCATGGTATTCTGAAGCAGTGAAGAAACCCATACAAATATCTTGATGCTCTTTGTTTCGTGCTCCAAATATTTAATAAGCACACCTCGATTAAGCGCTGTTTCTACTGCGATTAGTTAAAAAAAAGGAAAATTTGACCTTTGCTTGGTTGCATTTTCTTAATGCACCAACGTAGGAAGGGGTCATCTTTGAAAGTGCAAAACATTTTTAATAGAGGTTCATGTTTGTTTGTATTATCTTCAAAACAAGCCTAACATAGTTAGTTATTATTTTTTTTCCCTTCATTCCCACCATGTGCGTATTTTATTGGAGCTTCCTCTTTTCCCCTACAATGTTCAATGAAATGGGCGACTTCGCCTTTGTTGAAAGTGATTTCCAATTGGAATCAAAATCATATATGTATTGGAGTTTTCGTCTTGAAATCTTATTTTCTTGCTCGTCTGTCGATATCATCCTAGGTTTCTGGATGCAATTCTTGTGAAAGTAAATGAATGCAACGAAAAATTCCAATCAGAGAAGTTGGCTTTTCGATTCTGGCTGGTCTTCTGGTACTTGTGTTTCTTCTTCCACTTGCTTCATGCCTTCTGAAGTCACTGCTTTGGATCTTCCGTAACTTCCACAGGAATTTTTTTCCTTCCATTCCGCTGAACTTTCCCGGGAAAATAAATTATGGAGAAACCGAGGGAAAATATATGGCAAATGTTCATGGAATGGCTCAAAGGCAGTCAGTTTAGGGACGGTTTTCCTTTTATTGCCCAAGTGATTGGTTTTTTAGTACGACTCCAAGTGAAATGTAAATTTGAACTTTGATCTCAAATTTATTGATGTTTTTGCTCGTTAAATTGTGCTTAAGAGGGTCAAATCGAACATGGTTTAATTAGTTAAAGATATATTTTCTTGATCAAAAGGTTATGAGTTTGAATTTTTACCTCTACATGTTATTGAATTGTATTCAGAGAGATTGATTTAAGTTTAACGCAAAAAACTGTTGGGACTAAAATGGTGCAAACAATTGTCGGATCATGTATTCTTGGGACTCAACAATACATGCTCTTACTTTTTATTTTGGAAATTCTAATTTTCCTTGGAGCTAAAAATAACCATACAATTGGCTTTGTTTCAGCCTCAAAGTTAAAAGGAAACGGATCCCTCCTAACTCCCTTGGCTATAAGATATTTATACACTATGTTTTCAGGGTATTTCTTCTCTTGCTGTCACTGAAAGTTCATATAGGATTCTGGATATGCCCTTCTGGAATGATCTAGAAGGCCCTTTGACAGGCCACCGAAAGCAGAAGGTGACTGACTTAGTTGGATCTATTAGGCCCTAATAATTGTCATTTTTCTAGCATAAATGTCTTGTTTTTTTATGCTAATTTTAAGAATGTCCATCGTTTCAATTTGAAACCTTTGCTCAGTCCCTTTCATTCAAATCATTTGATAATCCAATCGATATTTAGTAAGGAATAATTTTTTTAAAAGTTTTAAATTTAAATTATTAATTATTTGATAATAAATTATAAGAGAAGCTATAGTAGTTCTGAATGTTTTTTTTTTAGTTCAACAAATGTGGAGTGGAGGATTGGACCGAGAGATGAAGGTATAAATCCAACTATGCTTAATAATTTTAAACATGGAATAGACTAAAGAATTTAAAGCAATTATTATATTTTCACAAGATTCACATTTTAAGCTTTATATTTTAACTCTTCAACACAAAACTTTCAATAAAAAGGGCAATCGAGTAAGATTGAGTAATTAAAGACATTTTTATCCACTTCAAAAAGTTGTAGGATCAAATTTGTATATTTATATTTTTAGGTGTAATTTTCTCCTCTTTCTTTTATCTTTATTTGGTTTCGGTGAGAGACAGAGTGAGGGTAATTCTGAAACAGCCAATTATTTTGAATTTTTGGTGCGAAAAACGACGGTCGAAAATTTCCCGCTTGTGGGCGAAATGGTGGAAACTGCACATCTTCATCTTCGTCACCTCCATGTGGAGGGTTTCATAATTGATGACAGATCGAGCAAATTTTGAAGTAAATTTTTGACAATTTCCATGTGAGTTTCTCTGTTTGTTGATGTTTACAAATTGTACTAATTTGTCTTTCTGTTTCATTCAGAAAACTGAATAATGGCGAGAAAGATCAGAGTATTTCAAACTCCATTCAATTCGATTCAAACCGATTTCAATTTCTGAGCCGTTTCTTCCTCTCATCGCAGCTTCCGAGATGGAAAATCTGACAGGAAATCGAAGGATTTGATGTTAATTTGGATTAAAGATTGCTGACTCCATTGCCACTGTCATGCATGGGACCAACATTCAGGATTTGGATAGGTATTCCAAGCTGTAACCAATTGGGCATTGTCTGGTAATCAAATCTAAACTAAACGCCCCATTATTTCCATATCGTATGCAAAAGAAAAATCAAATCATCTCATCATTTATATTTTATCATCATTTTGTTAGTTTGGAAACATTTCTTTATCTTTATTTATCCATATTAGATGGAAAAAATAATAATAATAATAACCATCTTGTTATCAGAAGGCTGATGCGTGCAATTTTTGTCTCATCTCAGATTGGATAAGTTTATCCAAAAACTTGTTAGCAAATTGGGGATTTTAATGAAGAATTAGGGCTTAAGCCATATTGGGTTTTTAGTGCAAGTAGGTCGATGGGAATTATGTAAGCTTGTTGTTGGTGGGATGGTGGCCAACATTGATGATTTGAGTTTGTTTTCTTACAATTTTTCCACTAAAATTCACACTCGACGCGGTCTAGTGGCAATCACAGCATGCTTTGCTTTGAAAAGTGTATGAATAGTTCTATGCCACCGATACTGTGATAAAAGTTCAAATTTAGTTTTAATGTCTCAAACTGTTTAGTTTGTAAAGGTTGGTGTTTTGTATGGATGGAAGCCACGGTTCATAAATCCGTGATTTTAAGAGATCAAAACCATAGGTAAGGGACGTGAACTTACCCTCACATCGGTTAGAAATGAAGAAAATATTGTGTAAAGACAGTAACTCCATTGGTATGATGTTTTTTAGATTGAGTCCAAAAAAAAAAAAACCATGCTTATCCCAAGATGGACAATAGTATAGTATTGTAAAAATATGGAGACTTGTCATCCTAACACCATATTCAAACATATATTAAGTAAACTAAATATATATACATATTTTATTTTATGAAAGAATTTATGCATATGTATCTTCAATAATGAAGATCGAGTAGTTGTGACTATTTTGGTTGTAATTACGTAGTTCTTGAAAAAAGATTTCTAATAGAGGCTCCTAAAGAGGCTAAAACTCATTTTACACAATATGAAGTATGGGGCTGTTCAATTTTCAGATAGCTTTAGATTGACTTTATTTCAGCCACAAATCTAAAGTTACGAAAGCATTGTACATGGTTTTATGAGTTTGTGTAACCAGTTGAAAGGGAAAATGAGTAAAAGAGAGTGAAAAGGATTTTAAAAGAGCAAAGAGGGTGGTATGTCAATTTCTTAGACAATTTTTCTGTCTTTTGTTCTGTACTTTCACATAATTTCGTAGGTTTAAAGATGCATACCTGAAAGGCTCACATTACCTATATATGTTCAAACCCTTCCATGATGTATCTTTTTGAAAAGATGGGGAGATTTGATGAAATGTCAATAATTCATCCAACAAACACCATATATCTCATTAGAACAATCTAGATTTCTTAACTAATTTAATATTTTCTTTAACTAGTTTTTTTCTTTTGTTTGTGGGGATTGCTAATCTTAAGGTTGTGTATCCCGATTTTCTGGCTTAATTTGAAAATCTGTAGTACAACTTTTAAGTGATTAAAATTAAAGTTAGTGTTAGTAATGGAGGGATCAAGTTGGTGTAATCTAGGATTTATTTTATGCGTAGTTATTGTATTTTTGGTGGTTGTGATTCTTTTATATCGATTTTTTTCTTTAATCATAGTGAAGTTTTCTTCTCTACTCATAATTTTTTCCCATAAGAATTTTGATGTAAAATCTGCGTTCTTTATAATTTTGTTTTTATCTTTGTCAATTATCATCATTAATTTTCAACTCTGTTTTCCAAGGCTTTATCCATGGAAGTTTGGTTGTATCAATTCTTTTTTCTTGGCTTAATATAAAGCGAAGATGTTGTGTTTGTGCCCCTACGTTGAGAATAACTAGTCAATTAGCTACTAGATGTTCATCATAAAGATGGATTCCGAGATTTCTTGGGACCCATTTTCATTTATTTCATAATTAGCAATCCTTCAAGTTGATGAACGGATTCTATAAGATTTACAGATGTAGTCTAGCATATGATTTGAAAATTTTTCATATAAGATATAGTTTTGTTGACTGCAACATAGTGTGCAGTTAAAATGTAAAAATTGTCAGCTGTCCTCCTAAAACAAAAACTTAGAAATGATCATGAAATGAAAACAGTTAAATTAATCTTAACCCAAAAGCATAAAGAATGAAATGAAAGCCTACCTACCAAATGAAATCCTTGAACTTAAACATAATTGATGGGCACTCAAGGAAGGGGAAGAAAGCAAGATGAACCAAGCAAAGTGAAAGAGTACTCTAAGAGAAGAGGAGCCAAACACTTGGCAGCAAATGAAGGGTTCAAAGGAAGCAATTGGGGTATCCTTTTGCAGACATGCAGAGAGCAACTGTTTAAAAAGGATCTTCTTACCAAAACATCCAACAGATTTCCCATTCAGTGGAGCACTAAAGGGGGCAGCTGAAAAGGCCAAAATGCAATCTCTTGGAAAGTTACAAGCTTGACCCATGTGCTCTGCCTTACTCCCATCTTCTCCCTCTCTATTTTTAATCTCTCTTCCTCCTTTTTATGTCAAAGTACTACATCTCTCTATCTGAAAATATGCAACTTCTTACCGTGTTGCTTTTACTTTTACCCCCACCTTTTTACCTAATGTTACCAACCCTAACATGCCCTTTTGCCCCATATTGGAGTTGGATGATGCTTCCTTCATTGGAGCATAGAGAAAGCTTTAAACTGAAAGGTTCTCCACTTCGAAAAGGATATTTCGTTTCTCTCTCTGACAAAAGTAAAAGTCGGATGGGTACTCGGACATTTGAAACTCAAATGAAAAACTTTTTACTGTATGAACTTCTACCTATAGAACTGTCATTAGTGGATAAATCCCTCAACATTTAAGCCGAAGTCAAGATTTTTGGGACAAATTTCTCGTATTCATGAATTAGTCAACTTTGTTGGACCAGTGTCAAGATTTCTAGGATTATAAGCCCATTATGCCCGCAAAGAAAATAAAGAAAAAAAAATTCAAAGCAAGATAGAAATATTCTTCTGTCAATTTTCTAAGACCAAGTCAAGATTTTCAAGTCACCAAAATTGTGATATCTTTTTCTTAATGTTTTTTCTCATGTTATTCTCATTCAAGTGTATCATCAACTACAAAACATCATCCATGAGATAAGAAGGTTTAGTATATCACTAAATACTGCCTATTTAACTAAGAAAAATTGTGGAAGAAACATTATTTTATCTTCAATATTTCACGAACTCTACTTTCAATTCACTATTTCTTCTATTGAACTTAAAAAATCATTCTAAAATTTGAGAGAAACTAACTCTTAATGAAAGGGAATATGAAGAAACAAAGGATTAAAAGGAAATCTCAGTTTGAGCATAACTTAGTGAATAAATCATTTATAACTATTGCAAAAGTCGATGGTTCGATTCTTCAACCTATAATTGTTAAACTAAAAAAAACCGACTAGAATGGAATAAAAAGGGGTAAAGGTAGAATATTTTTGTCTAAAATAAGCCAAAATTAGTAAAACTTTCATCAAATACAGGGGATTAGACGGTATTTTTTAGGGAAAAGAAACCATTTTTCCTAAATAATCTCAATAATATCATGAACACTTGCATTTTTAGCCTTTTGGGGTTGCCAATTTATAGAGATATATTCCACAGCTAGCACATGCTCTATATGTACATTAATTTATATTATAAGCTGGGGGGAGAGGAGGAGGGGGCTGTATTATTATTATTATCAGTTTTACTTTATGGGTGGAGAAGTAAAGAATTATCCCCAAATCCTACCAGAAAAGACATCAAAATATTGTGAGAGAGAGATCCCTTTCAGTTCCAATTCCAAACCTTTTCCCCTCATTTCCTGTTCAATTTTTTTTAATTGAATGTGGAATATTAGTGCCCTCTTTCTATCAAATCTTACCGGATTAAAGAGAAAAACCCAAATAGCCCAAAGAAAAAAAAGGGAGAAAAAGACCATCAAATACGGATGGATCCTGATTACATTGAGTTGTCTTCAACTTTTAAGGAGGGCACAAAAACAGAAAAACAACAAAAAAAAAAAAAAAAGGAAACTTCATAGTATAAGTCCTGGTTAATTGTATCGCTAGTTTTAAGGAAAGAGGGGTTGTCCGTTTTCTTGGAAGCCGATCTTGGCTCATGAAGAGGACCCAGAAGCTTTCGCTGTCAATATTTGATGGAATAACCCCATTAGTTGATTTCTCGACCAAATTGGATTGAACCCATCTAGGATTCAAGACAAGTTTTTTATTCAATTTTTGGCTCGTCTGTGAAGAACCTGGGCCGGCCGTCAACTGGTTGGTATAGATTATATCCAGATGGGATGATGTCAAATTTGAAGATGGTGAATCTGTAACAGTGAAAAGCAAGCTTTTCTGTTGCCTCTATGCATGGCGGATAGAGATAGGGAGAGAGAAAAAAAAAACAGAGAAATAGAGGTCAATTGAAGGCTCTGTTTAGAACCATTTCCTACGTTTCATGTTCACCAAAATTATAGAGTGAAACAAGTGGGGCCATTTCCTGTCTCTTCCACTTTTTTGCGGACAGAAAAAAAAAGATCATCTATAAAAAGTTGCCCCAAGTCATCATCTGGCTTCAACAATCAGTGCCTCCAAATGGGAATTATGGAACACCATCAAACTTTTCATAATTCCAACACATATTCCGAACAATCCTACTCTATTCACCTCGAATCCCACTTCATATCTTCTTCTTCTTCTTCTTCTTCTTCATGTCTCACCACTTTCAAGGGCCACTCTTCCTACATCTCCTCCCTAACTCTCGCCGGAAAATTTCTCTACTCGGGCTCCTCCGATAAAGAAATCCGGTCATGGAGACGAAACTCAGAACAAAATCATGAAGATTCAGCCCAAAACAACATGGTCACGGCTGGACATGGCGCCGTGAAATCACTGGTGGTTTCTTCTGACAAACTCTACAGCGCTCATCAGGACCACAAAATCCGCGTCTGGAAAATCTCTAACGATTTCGATCACCACCAAAAGTGCACGCGCTTGGCCACGCTCCCGACTCTCGGCGATCGGACGGCCAAGCTTTTGACGCCCAACAATCAGGTCCAGATCCGACGGCACAAGAAATGCACGTGGGTTCATCATGTCGACACGGTTTCAGCCCTCGCTCTGTCAAACGACGAGTCGCTCCTCTATTCCGTTTCGTGGGATCGGACCTTAAAAATCTGGCGGACCTCCGATTTTAAATGCTTGGAATCCGTCACCGGTGCCCACGACGACGCCATAAACGCCGTCGTACTGGCCGGAGACGGTGACGTGTACACCGGCTCGACGGACAAGAAGATCAAAGTGTGGAGGAGAAACCCAGAAGAGAAAAGGCATTTTCTCGTTCAAACATTGGAGGAGCACAAATCGGGAATCAATGCCTTGGCTCTCACCGCCGACGGGTCGGTTTTATTTTCCGGGGCGTGCGACAAATCGGTTCTGGTTTGGGAGAAGGAGGAAGGGGGTGGGTGTATGGAGTTGGTGGGTGCCTTGAGAGGCCATACGAAGGCCATTTTATGCTTGGCCGTGGTGTTGGATTTGGTCTGTAGTGGCTCTGCGGACAAGACCATCAGAATTTGGAAAGGCCTTGCCGGGAATTATGTGTGTTTGATGGTTCTGGAAGGGCATAATGGTCCGGTGAAGTGTTTGACGGCGGCCGTTGATCGGTGCAACCAAAGCGACAGGTCGTTTTTGGTTTACAGTGGTGGTTTGGACTGTGATATCAAGGCGTGGCAGATTTGCGTTCCTCTTGTTTAGATTGAAACTTTAATGGATTTTTTTTTTCTTTTTTTGGGTTCTTCGAGGGATTTGTGTACATATTAAGAAAGAGTTTAGTGTTGCTTGGTTTGTAACTTTGCAAGAGAGATTATATGGCAAATCGAAAGAGGTTTGCTTTTGGATTATCAAGTATGAAGAAGATTATTGATGTGAAATATAATTTGTTTAAAAATTAAATTTGTTGTTTAGAATCATCTCTTGAACAAGAATCATAATATTTGAATTTCCAACCTAACTCATTTTGAAAAGTCTCTTTTTTTATATGTAGACAATAGATTGTCTCTTTTTTCTTTTTGAATTCAAAACATGTGGGGTAGAGGGATTCGAATCGATGACCTCTTACTCAAAATGATACATTTTTAATTAGTTGAGTTATGTTCGATTTGACATCTCTTCTTATTTATTATACAATATTTGATTGAAAATTTTTGAATTGAAAGTAGATATTATATTTGATTTTTTTTTTTCTCTCGCTTGTGTTATCCATTAATTTTGATGAGACAATGGAATGAAATGAAGGTAGATAAATGATAATCACTTTTGTGTCTCACGAATAAGCAAAACTTAGATTGTGGTAGTATAAGAACCTCCTAGTGGCTAAGGTAGGCGTGGATTGGATGGCAAAGTCGGGTATTGGGTATTTGGACTAAATCTTAAGATAGTGAAATTATCGTATACGGCTTTGATGGAGGACTATAAAATCTAACATAGTTACCATTAATGAAGGTTTGGTTACAAATATGACAACACTTCTTGGCTACTTGACACGCTTAACTTGCCTAACTTAATACTTGTTGACTATTTTAATGTACTTTACTTATTTAGGGGCTAGAGACTTGAGCTACTTTAACAAACCTTTTTTTCTTCTTAAATTCTTTGAGGGTGGAGGAATTTGAACCTCCAACCTTCAAAAAGGTCGGTCATTCTTTGACTAGTTGAGCTAGTTCATGTCGAGACTTCAAAAAAACATTTGACTTACAATTTTAATAAGTTTGAAATTTTAGAAACTTAGATTGAAAATTTTGAATTTGAATAGTTTATATTTAGATACAAAATAATTGGTAATAAAAGTTTAAATATGTGAAATATTTGTTTAGTTTATAAGTTTATGGCCTATAGAGTTGGCGGATAATATACAATACTCCATATATTAGATCTTTCATATTTTATGTCAATGTGTGATATACTTTTTGTCCATACTCTATTTTCAATTTATTTCTGCATTTTAAAAGGTTGATTATTTTTATTCATTCAATTTAACATTGTACCTCATGGTCAAATTCAAGCTTGAAAAATACCCTTAACGTTTTTTAGTATGCATTTATCACGTTGCAAAGCTTATTTGTGACGTTTCACTAATAAAAATTTTTCTTTAAAGAAGTAACTCATGGGTACAGTGTATGAAACAAAATTAAATTAGTCATCAAACTCGTTTCATTTTTGCCTCAAAAAAAAAAAAACTCCTTTCATTTTCCCTTTGCATAGATATGGAGAGAAGCAAGGAAGAAACTACAATACTAATTTCTTTTGCTGAAACCTAACTAGAAATTCAAAGAAAGAAAAACGCTTTAAAAACAAAATACAACGAATCTAAAATATTCACACAGAGCCGTGACAATCGATTCTCAAAATTTATCTTGTGAAAAACAATTATTTGTAAAAACATTTATAACTTAATTCTTATTTTGATCTTTCAATTTCCATATTTATTTTCATTTTATTTTTAAATTTCTATTTTAATCTTTAAACTTCAAAATTTTAATCTTTCACCAGATAAAACATACATTTCTAAATATGCTCATGAACTATCATAGTACATAGCCTCAAACTTATGTCAAAGACAATTACACACTATCAAAGAACAAAACATGTATTTTTATTATTATTAAATGATTTATTGAAATTAATAATAAGGGCTAAAAATGAATAAATATGAAGTGTTAAAAAGAAAAGAAAAGACACTTATCTAGAAACCACAATAGAACTAACAATGGTTCAAAATAAAACTTAAACCTAAATTAATCAAGCAACTCCGATTACAATTATTTAGAAACAAAGTACTTTTAAAAAGTTGAAACTCAATGTCTATCAGATTTAATCGGTGGGTCCAATTGAAGTTAATGGAAGCATGTTTCTTCATAACATGGTATATTACATATATTATTAAGATGCTAAAATTGGTAAATAAAAGCCTTCTTAATCAGTAAAATAATAACAATAATTATTATTCTTCTCAATGAAACCTATTACCATGGAAGTGATTACAAGCAACTTGCCTAAAAACACTGACCCATAATTCAAAGTATCAATTAGGTCTCAAGTTGCTCTGTTCAACTCATCTTTTACCACATTCCAGGACGCAAATCACCAATTTGTATAATTGTTATACTGCTCAAAAGACAACATCAATGGAAGATATATATATATATATATATATATATATATATATATATATATATATTTTGTTTCAAATTGGAAAAAAAAAAAAAAAGGATAGCCAGATGACCCTTCTTTTGCAACATCTTTTTAACACTTTTCCCTTCAATCATACCTTCCCTGTGGAAGTGGGATTGATTAAAATTATGCAAACAAGTTGTTTACAAACAAGAATTAGTTGGATTGTGGGGTTCTATTGGTAAAAAGAAATAATATAGGGTATGGACCATGATTAAATTACTAATGCTGGAATTCATACATATAATAATCTTATTCTAGAACTGTCAACATTTTCAGCATCTACCCTCTTTATCCAAAAAAAAAAAAAAAAAAAAGTAAAGAATTACCTTATATTTAATAAAAAATGTTCACATCAAACTCCGACTTTAAAATTTGGCAAGCCAAAATGAATATTAAAGACTATGGAAGAAGCTAGTGAATTTCATGTATAAGGTCGGACAATTAAATATGATTAATTATACAAAGAGAAGTCTGACATCAAATGCTTCTTTTTAATAAGATAAGACAAGAGAGGAGAAAATTAACAAGGGTTATTATTGTGCTATGCAAACGTGGCAGATTAATATAGTAAAGATCGACCACTGAAAATATCTTCACCGCAAACAATATGGTATAAGAAAAAAGCACGAAAGACTTTACCTATTATTTAGCATATAATAAGTCTAGGGAGGTTAGGAAAAGGTCCTTTTTCACATACCAACCGAGTTCCCTTCCGTTCACCATTTATTAGTTTTCTGCAAAAACATAGTCCGTCTGAAGAAAATACCTCACAGATACCAATTAATTCATAAGCTTCCAACCTACTACATGTCTACTATATCAAACATCTACGTCAACGAAGACATAACTCAACTGATTCAAACATATATACTTGACCAAAAAGTCGTGGATTTTAATCTTCATCCCCAAAAGTGAACTAATTTATATCCAACACGAAATAATTAATGTTTGATTAAGTAATAAAATGTATGCACCTATACCTAGGAGAAACGACATTATCTTATCTTATCTTAAGGATCGAATTGAACACCAACCGTTACCCATAAGGAAAAAAATGCAATTATTCAAAATATAAAAACTAAATTGAATATCTTGGTGGTACAAGGACTGCAATGATATTCACATATTTCTTATTTAATCATTCATCGACACTAAAGTCTCAAAGAACAAATAAGAAATAAATGGATGGATATGATTCTTCCATACAAAACCTGTTACCGAAAACTAATAGAAACTTGCATGCAGTGTGAAATAAACAAGGTTATCTCCAACAATAACTTCACTACTTTTGACTAAAGACGATGGTGGAAATTAATCCCAAACTCGTCTGTTAAGCTAATAATTGTCATTGAATAAGACATTGCATCCAAGTTTCTATTTCTTAATCAGTTTCATTATATTCTTAAACTCAATTAAGGTTAATCTGGCAACTGGACGTACAGTTTAAGCACTTTATACCTGGCGACACGGCTTATCTACTTTTTCCACCAGGGGAATCTTTCCAGGTTGGGTTCAGCAAGGTTTATTCCTTTGTCCTTGGTGCGGTGCAAGAATAGATAACATGACATAAGGTAAGTAATTAGACGGCAAAGCGATTAAGAGCATCGCATCCATGAAAAGCTATGAGGAAGAATAAGAAACGTCCATCTTATGGGATGATCAGCGGACTTTACCAATAAAATAATTCCAAAAAGCAACTCCCCACGCCTCAACAAGAATTATGGCAAGCAAATGGCAAATGATTTACATACCACACTTTTTTCTGGTAATAAATGAAATAATGACGGTCCTTTTCGTCTTTCCGTCACCAATTTTTTCAAGAACTCAATTTATTTCATACTACTCTTAGAAAATAAGAATTCTTACGAAAAAGTAAATGTCGTACTAAATTTACCTGTAAAGCCCATGATATGAACAAATGACCTTAAGGGCATTTCTAGTTTTACAACTTAGAGCTAGAGCTAAATACCACTAGTAGTAATACAATTTACAAAATAGCAACATTTAATTTGACCAGTAAAAGTAATAATTTTTTTAGAGAAAAAATAACAACGTGATAGACAACTTTAAAAAAAAAAAAAAAAAACCTGAATTACTGTTGGTTAACTGTAGCTAAGATTAAATTAGTTAATAAATAGACAAGCAAAACAATAAAACTGAAAGAATTTAACCAATTTATAAAAATCTCTCTTGCACGCACATAAGAAAATTTGAGTCGACCTGCATTTTTCCTTCATTCTGGCCCTTTCCCGCCGCTTCACGCAAAGCTCTTCTGCAATTTTCTTCAACCATCGCCACCCAAGTACTTCGATTCAAAATCTTACCAAACCAAATCCGATTCAACCATGGACTCCCTTAACCATTGTCATGTCTATTTTTGGTACCCCAAGGGGACGCAAAAATAAGTTTATGGACTAAGGATAGACATGCTAAAGCTGAGTCACTTATATCTTCTGTTGTGGGTTTCATTTATTTTAGACAAAGGAAACTAAGAATGAGAAGGTTCTTGTGACTAGAGAAATTGATGAACTTGATGGAAGTATGTAGCTGAAGGGAGAGATCAACGTGTTGTATCCTAAAGTGGGTGTTGAAGAAATAAAATCTACGACTAAATACCAAAACGGGTGTTCTAATTTAGTAGTCAATTCTATCAAAAAATATTATTCGGGGTTGGAATGTTATGTCATGTGCAACAAACAACACGGCGTGAAGGTGAGAAAGTCAAATTCTTGAAGCATTTTGCAGAATAAACAACTGGTTTACGTTGAGGGCATCTGAATCAAAACCAAGTTGAACCATCAGATGATTTTTTTAATAAAAAAAATAACGAGCTATTTTAGTGAATGCTTCTTTTTTTTCTTTTTTGTGTTGGGTGCGATTTTATTATTAGATTTGGACATTTGGGTGTTGGGTTGAACATTTCTTCTCCCGCTAATTCTTTGGGTTGGGGTCAAGTGTTTTTTAGTTTGGTAGTGTTATTGTGGCCAGATTTTAGGTATTTTATCGGTTAGATTTTGGACAATTTTTTAGCTGGATGAGAATGGTACGAATTCCATCCCTTCCTTTCCGAGGGTGGAGTTAGATATGTTGATGTAGATGTAGAGAAATTGATGAACTTGATGGAGGTACATGGCAGGAGGAGAAAGACCAACCCGTGAAGCCTAAAGCCAGCGTTGAAGAAATAAATGCTTGATATTGATACTAATTAAATAACTAAATGTCATGTAAGAATTATTCGGGGAGAAATGATACTTGATATGACAACAAATAACAAGGTGCCCATGTTCAGGTGAGAGTCACATTCTTGAAGCATTTTTGAATAATAAACAACAGATTAACGTTGACAAGGACACCTGAATTGAAACCAAACCAAACACCCAGATAATCTACAATGGGGCTTTTGCTGGTGTACCTGGATCACGAGGATACTTCTTTGGAGTGTGCCGTTCTTTTAAACAAACAACGGCAGTTCGCTGTCCATATGGACTATGTGATTCAACTGCACAAGTGAAAAGAGGAACATTAGATAACATTTACAGCATAGAGAGGGGGAAGTAAAGTTAAAGTGAAAGCATAAGGTGGTATTACTTCATAGAACAGACTATAAATAAAATTATCCAGTATGGTAGAGGAGAAAATAATTCTAGATCAAATTTTGCTAGAGAAACAGATATTTCCACAAGAATTCTACATTTTATTTGGTTACGCAAGCAAATTAGACTAACAACCAATATCAAAGTATCAAAGCAAATCCAGTCAAACTAAACACTAAAAGAAAGATTTCAATTCTTGCAAATGAAACATAAGCAAAGAAACAAAACAAGTGGGAAAAAAATTATTGGAATGGGTGCAAATTCCAAATATTCAACGTTAAATTTCTTGCATCATGTCCATATGGATGTGGTAGCAGAATTTCCCAGCGTCAGAAAATTTCTTGCAGTTTTACATATTGGAATAACTAAGGAGTATGTAGAAAACCAGCTTCAGCTAGACAAATGGTTAACTCCGTCTATAAACCTTTTACATGAAAGTTCAAAAGATTCTGAAAATTGGTATGAATTTGTT
>JAOANK020000018.1:5026511-5036648 GCA_026257165.2 Telfairia occidentalis | reverse complement strand
ACTTTAAAACAACCCTTTTTTTTTTTTTTTTTGGCAAATTCACTTTGGAAAGGGGAAGTAAAATTTATCTCGAGGGTTTCTGTTTGTTTCCGAGGAAAGTGGTGGTGGGAGCTAGCAAGCAAAAAATTTTAAAAAAAAATTAAAAAAAAAAAGGTTCAAGTGAGAATGTGTTATATGTTTCACTGTACTTTTTGTTTGGAAAGAGGGGAAAAAAAAGTTCAAATGACAGTGGCAGAAATTATGTCCGTCTCTTTGGTTTCGCGGTATATTCGGTTAGTGACAAAAGTGAAGAATTTTTTTCCTTTGAATTTTACTGAAAAAGCTGTCTTCTCTTCCCTCTTCGTTGCTATTGATGAGAAACCCACATGCAATTTTTTGCAACTATAAATTTATCTTATGTGTGTATAAAATAAAGAAAGAAAGAGAGAGAGAAAAAAAAAAGAGAGATTTTTAATTCTCTTTGTTTAAGGAGCTAGCAGAGCAGCTCCATTTTAATGGATATTCAGAATTTTTCAGAAGGGATTCCCTTTTTCATGGCCTGCTCACATTTTTGCATAAAGTTATGTTGGATTCAAAAATGTCATGTTTTAAATTCCCAATAAATTTTGACCTACATAAATTGTGCTTTCATAATTTTAAGTTCAAAGTTCAAGAGGGCAGTATAAATTATATGTCACTGTCAAATGTAAATTAATTTTTATCCTTATTGAGTTTATTTTTACTTTTTTGGTTCCTATCTATATTTTCAACTAAAAGATTAAAAGAAGAAGAAAAAAAAACTTTATATTACTTTTATTTGTGTGCATGCCTCAAAAAGATTAACATGTGTATAGTTTACTAGGTCCATGTGTTATATTAATTTTAGAAAAATGGTTGTATCTGCAAGTACTTCTAAAATTTTAGATCAATATATAAGTTGTATATTATTTTATATATTGTATGCATGCACAAAGTTAATTCTCCAATGCTCAATTTCAAAATTAGGTTTTTGGGCTTGTTTGATATCTTTTTCAGATTCACTTTGTCGTTTAATATTTATAGGTTATGAGTATTTTTTAAATTTACTATCAAACACATATTCTAAAATAGTGAAACTATGGAAATACAACTTCAGTTTCAATTAGATTCTTAATTTTTATATTCCTCTTTGCTACATCACGAACCAAATACCGTAGATTTTTTAAAATTAGACTTTAACTATTTTAATTTAAAAATTCGGCCATTTAAATGATTTGATGTGATAGATAAAAGAAGATAAGATTCCTCTGTGATGATGGTCGATTAAGAAATTTACTTATAAAATTGAATTACTAAAAAACGGAGAAAGAGAAACGGCCGAATTTGAAGTAAAAAACAAAACGGCCGAATTTAAAAAAAAAGGCTCGCCTCAGAAGGGAGAGTGAACGGAGCACAAATATTAAAATTATATATGTATATAATTTTAAAAAAAAAAAACCTTTTTTTTTCCAATATAATTATTTGCACTGAAATGACATACAAGTAACATTTTGAAAGAAAATCAAATTAAAGTTAAATAAAGTTTAACCTAGTTTGGTAGTCATTTTGTTTAGTTTTATCGTTTTCCTTTCACAAAAATCTCTCTAGTCATCATGTCTTTGGTTTAAATTTCAAAATTATCGGTAAACTACAAGTTACCTATAAAAGAAAAAACAAGCTCATTTTCCAAATTTTAGATAAGGAAAAAAAAGGTTACTTTCAAGAGTTGAACCTCTTAAAGTTGAAAATTTAGTATCTAAATATATAATAATAATAATAATAAGCACATGAACTAAAGTATAATTTGTTATGCAAATATCATCCTCTCAGTCTCTAATTTACAAAAATAATAATAATAATAATAGCAATAAAAACGAATAAATAAATAAATGAAAATAACAACTTGCAATTTCGTCTCGCCTCCAGAGAGGGCGTCGCTTGATCCGTCATTTGGTAGTCCGCCTACTTCGGCCATTCGAAACTTGGGCCTTAAAGCCCACCAAAATACGAAATGTGGGCTTTCAGTTGGCCCATCTAGAAAATAAAATTTTGTTGCTATTAATCTTTTTTTAAAAAAAATTATTGATTAAAAATACAGAACAATGGATAATTAAATGTTGATATGAAAATTAAGGGATTTTTTTCTTCAAATTCAATTCAAAATTCCATCCCTCTACGAGATACTGCACAATTATGGTTTCTAGATTATATCTTGACCATAATAATTAATACGGAAGTTTCTTTTTAGAAAAAATACAATTGGGGCTAAGAAAACGGAATGATTTTTTTAAAAAAGAGAAAGGGCACCCAATTGGATTATCCAAAGTCAAAACTAAGATTGTACCGTCTTGTTTAATCGCTTTCAAATTTGTTTTCTTGGGTTGCTTTCTTTAGATAATATAGTCATCTATAACCATTATATATCAAGTAGATCAGTTATGAAATATTTAAAAGATTTTGATTTACTTGTTACGATTAATTTTTTGATGCCTGGTACAATTCACGTCAATTTGTCCATCAATTCAAATCAATACGATGGCCTAAAGTTTTGTCTGTCAGCCATCAAAATCCTCATCGACCAAATCTGGTATCAAACGTCTTCTTAGCACATCGATCATCATTATAGTTGCATGCTTTATGATCTCTACACTTTTTTTTCGGCAGTAGTCAGATGTGAGATTATCTAAGGTATGCTGACCCCTACTACGTCAATAAATTACATTGTTTAACTTAAAACTTTATCGTGATTTAAAATATTAAATGATAGATCAATTTAATTAGTAAACATCATGACTCATTGTTGAATACTTTTTCACTTTGTATACTTTTTTTTCAACCACACTCATCTCTCCTAGTTACCTTGCTTTTGTTGTTGTTCTAGACTTAACATTATTATCGATTGATGCTTAAACATGTACCAAGTCAACATAGTAAACTTCTTCCTCAAAGTTCTAGAACTATAATATTATTGATTAATTGTAATTAAAACTATAATACACATTATAATATATACATAGCATAGAAAATAATAATTTCAAGTAATTTTAGTATCAAATGGATAAAAATACAGAATGGGCAGAGGTTTTTTTTTTCTTTTTGGAATATAATATTCAGTATTAAGATTACAAATGGTAATTAATATACGCCAATATTCTTGTTTAGAAAAAGTCATATCAAATTTCCACATCTTATGCTCATTGAATGTGTAAATTTAACGTGCTTGCATTAATTTAAAAAAAAAAAAAAACTGAAATATAATTATTGATTGAGAGGTTGAAGGTTTAATTAATAACATAGCTTATCGTTAAGCCAAGTCTAAATCAATGGATAATAATTAATGCCAACTATTAAACCTAATTATTTTTTGTTCAGATTGGCCTTTGATTTTCTTGCAGATTCAGCCAATGATTCTCAGCTGACCGAACCAAACATGCATAATATATTGACATTATTTATATAATTTTGTATAAATCCAAGTACAACATCTCTTAATCAATTTGGGGTTTAATTAATATAATAAAGACTGCTCTTAGCTAATAAAAAATATTCTTAAAAATCTTTTAATGTCATCCATACATCAAAAAAGACTATAAGCGTTTTTTTTTTAATCAAGAACATTTTAATTTGAAATATATTTTGGGGGGATGAAAAGAAAATGCTGTCGAGGAATTTTCTTACAATATCTTTGTGGGTCAAGTTTTGCTATGGGAATTTAAAAATAATAGTGGAATGAGTAATTGAATTAAATTAATACATGGAATTAAAATAATACCGAGTTGTTGCTCTTAATTAGACTTGGTCGAGTCTGGCAGTACCATACTCCAACATGTTTAACATAAATCTCGTTTTAATCTTTTTTTTTTTCTTTTCTTGAAAAATTAATATTGAATATTTTGGACCGATTTATGTGCATGTTTACTTACACTACTGTGGCTTAAACTTATATTTGAAAAATTGTCATGACATGAAGTTATATTTGATTGTTGTAGAAGAAGAAGAAGTCCTCTGCTAAATAAATAAATAATAATAATAATAATAATAATAATAATAAAAAAGCTCCATGATATTGTGAAATAAATATGTTTTTGGTTAAAATATATTGATAGTGATGTGGATGATAAAACTTTTAAAAGCTGTTAATGATAGGACTAAATAAAAACCCCAAAGAAGAAAAAAAAAACTACAAAATTGGCCGAAAACAATGAGGCAAATCATCTTCAAATACTTTATCAATATTTCAAAAGGGATCTCATTTTTTTTATTACTATATGATGAGTCCCACTTTATATTGTTTCAAATTCTAGGTTAAAGTTATATAAAATCTTCATTTTGTTACATCCTTATCATGAATTGTGTTAATTATTGCATAGCCGATGAAAATTCATAATAAAATAGGTAATATTATGTCTACTGTTTTTTTTTGTTTTTGTTTTTTTTTGGTTGAGTACAAAGAAATATAAAGAAAAAAAACAAGGTAAAGGTAGGTGAATCAGTGCAAAGTGCATGATAAACTCAATGTGAGTAGTCTTTCATCCAAATATAAGAATGTTGATGTCATCGTGCATGAATAGCCAATAAATTGACTACCTCATTTTGCTTTTGTTTAGTCAGTCCTGCAATCTCCCCTCTTTGAATTTTGGTTTCATCTACAATTATCTTGACTTCATTATCAAAACAATATTCACCCTATATGAGTTTCAAAACTATTTGGGAATCAATTTCGGCCCATAGTGGTCTGATTTACTCCTCTATAGCAGTCTGTAAGTCCTCCTCAAGTGTCAAAGTCTTTGTCAACTCAACAGGTCCATGAAGCATTCTTGCTTTCTTCGCATTTAGCAAAACATCTCCCTGAGTATATCACAAACAATTATCCCAAAATTAACTTTGCCATCAAGAAACGTTGCATCGGTATATTAAGTTTGTAAGTTAATGGTTATGGGGGACACCACCTTTCTTCATCAAAAAGCGTTGGTGTGGTGTGTTTGTCGGTTGGGAGAAGCTCTCGCGTGCATCCTTCTTTCCATTCCTTTGCATAAGTCAACACTTTTAGGAATCGACTCTTCGAAAATATGCTATAAATTATTGAAAATCGTTGTATTACGATTACTTAAAAGCGTCCATAGGATGATAGTGAAAGCCTCTATCTCGTCCCTTCGAAACTCCTCAAATGCTCTACAAAATAATATCAACTCTGTCAACTATATTAATTATGTGTAAATGGTGGTAATGTTATTTTTTTTTGGCAATTTATTACTAAGATTTTAACAGAATAATCAAACTTAGAACTCATTCAAATGGGAAAGAATTAAAACATGGGTGTTTAAATTTCAAGCACGGAGATTAAAAATTTGTGTACTCTTAAATAGAAAAAGGTCAAGATATTATAATTTTACAATAAAACTATATTGACATATTCTTTGCACGAAGAATTAAGATCATTTTGAATGAAATTCCATCTCAAAAAATGTCTTCGAGACGTGTGGAAATAAGATTATTTTAAGTAAATATACATATATATAATATATGTTGAGTTAAATACTAACAATAAAAATGATAAATAATAAATTACGCGCTCGTTAGGTTGTAGGATTTAACGGTAACGGCATCCTTCAGAAAAATAAAGGTATTGGAGACAGCTGCTGGCGTAAGGTCGTTTACGTATTATATGGCTTCAGTTCAGACAACAGAACAAATTCTATTTACTTTTTTAATTAATTTATTATCTACATGTTTCTTGTACGTTTTACAATCTGTTCTCAATCTTACTTATTATTGGAAGAGGAAAAAATAATGAGAACTATTTTTTCATATAATGAATAGTTATTTTAAAAGGTTTAAATTTTGTTATGCACTTATTTTATTTTAATTTCAAAGTTTGTATAGTTTTCATAAATATCTATTTTGTTCTCAGTTGCTAAACTTTTATGTTGTATTGATGTAAAAATTAGGTGGTTGGTTTTGAAATTTGATACCAATCTTGATCATGGATAAATTAACATGAATAAGATTTTTGAAAATTCTCTATGCAAATCTAATTTGGAAGAACTTTTTTTTTTCTCTAAAATAATAATTAATTTTAAACACCCAAACACATTTCTTTTGACTTGAAACATATTCTGAAAAAAGTTAATAAGCTAAAATACTGCTTTTTATATATAAAAAAAATTAAGCAATTTACCTATAATAATGAGAGAAATTTAAGGTTTAAATTCTTTTTGGTTTCAAACTTTCGAGATTATTTCATTAATTTCTTAACATTCAAAATGTTTATTTTCATTTTTTAATTTTTAAAAACCAACCATTTAAACTTTACTATTATTTAACTTTTAACAAATTGATATCATAATTCAACTAGTTAAGACATATGTCTCCAATTAAAAGATGTGGAGTTCGAATTTCACCACCCATGGCAATGTGGGCATTTTTTTTATTTAAAAAAAAAAGAAATAAAAATTTACATTAAAAAAACTCAGAAATGAAAAATGAAGTCTAAAATCTAAACTAAGATTTAAATAATTATCGATTAAGACCAACAATGTTAATTTACTTTTAAATGAAAGATAATAAAACTATTTAAACTAATAAATGTAAAATATTTGCGTTAAATTTAACGACGGGGGGCTTGGTAAATGCCGCCGCCGCGGCCGGCGGGAGGTTGATTATGGGGAGAAGACTTTGCTCACCGATCCACCGCAGAAAAAAGGGAAAAAAAATTACAAAGTCAAACTCCATCCCAGTCCCAATCCGACCTAGTCTTCCTTCACCCAGCAAGAGCCTTGAATTTTTTTTTTCTTCTTGCCCCAAATCGTCTCTCTCCGCGCAGACATTTGCCATAAAACGAACTCCTCAATATCTATTCCGAACACCCCATTTCAATCAGCCCATCAAATTTCTCTTCACATTTCTGAAACTTTTGAATTTTCCCCTTCTTCTTTTTCTTTCCTGTTTTTGACTAAGACATGGTTGGCCATGGCAATCACAGGTTGAAACTCTCCATCTTTCACCACCGATCTCCATCAGACTCCAAACCCGAACTCCCTAAAGAGTATCCCGAAGAGTACATGTGCGCAATTTCCAAGTCATTAATGGCGGACCCAGTTGTCGTCTCCTCCGGTCAAACATTTGAGCGGCTCTGCGTCCAGGTTTGTAAAGATTTGGGGTTTTTGCCTAAGGTTGAAGAAGATGGTTCAAGGGCGGATTTCTCCTCCGTTATTACCAACAGAAACATGAGATTCACCATTCTCAAGTGGTGCGATAACAACAGAATCGAACACCCACAAGAGCCCGATTACAGGTCCATTGAGCTCATTGTTCGCCAATTAATGGAGAAGGAAAGGCAGGAGAATAATCGATTTCAGGTTTCCGATAGTGAGTTGATAAGGGGCGTGGCGGATGTACCGCCGGGGGTTTCCAGCCACGCGACGACGGAGGTGGGGCTCCGACTCAACCGATTTCAACTTAACTCGCCGCCGCAGACGGAGGAGATCGTACGGGAAAGTACTCTTTTGCCCTTCAAAACCGAACCCTCTTGCTATGCCTCTTCTTCTTCCTCCTCTTCCCGTGAAAGCTTCGGAAAAGAGCCCAATCACAAGGCAGATTTATATTCCCCAACCTCCGAAGAAGAATCCCGACTCATCTCGACATTCAGAAGCGCCGAAGAATTCGAGCAACAAGAAGGAGTTATTTCCCTAAGAAAATTAACCAAATCAGACGAATCGGTTAGGGTATCGTTCTGCACGAAGGAATTACTCGCCGCCCTCCTTCCTCTGCTTTCTTCCCGATCTTCCAATGTACAGATTAACGCTGTAGCTTCCGTCGTGAATCTCTCTCTCGATAAATCGAACAAACTCAAGATCGTACGGGCCGGATTCATTCCGCCATTAATCGACGTTTTAGACAGCGGATACACCGAATCGCAGGAACATGCCGCCGGCGCTCTGTTCAGCCTATCACTAGACGACGAGAACAAAATGGCGATAGGAATTCTCGGCGCGTTACCGGTGCTGATGAACGCGCTCCGATCGGAAAGCGAGCGAACGAGGCACGATTCAGCCCTATGTTTGTACCATTTGACTCTAAACCCTAGCAACCGAGTCAAACTCGTGAAACTCGGCGCCGTCCCAATACTGCTATCGTTGACGAAATTCGAAGACTCTGCCAGCCGGATACTGCTGATTCTGTGCAATATCGCGGTGTGTGTGGACGGGAGATCGGCAATGCTGGACGCAAACGCGGTGGGGAGTTTGGTAGGGATGCTGAAGGAGAAGAACATGGATTCCGAGTCAACTCGGGAGAATTGCGTGGTGGCGCTGTACGCACTGAGTCAAGGAGGATTCCGATTCAGAGGACTGGCGAAGGCTGCCGGAGCGGTGGAGGTTCTTAGAGAGATTGAAGAAAGTGGAAGCGAGAGGGCGAGGGAGAAGGCGAAAAGAATTTTGCAGATGATGAGAACTGGCGGGAGCGGTTCGGTCGAGATTGATGGCGTCGCCCGACGAGGGCTCGATACCGGCGGAGTCAGCTGGACCGGCCGGGTTGGTACTGGGTTGAACCGGTACTCTACAAATACCACTAAGTTTTGATTTTTTTTTTTCTTCCCTTCATGGTTGTAGGACATAGTTGTTGTATTTGTATAGTAATTCATTTTCATTGATGTCAAAGGGAGATACGACCATGCCGATTCGAATATAGTTTGATGGATAAAAGACTCGTTGTCTAGTTCGATGATTAAAACTCGTCTCGTGTCTCATGTGTTTTTAGGTTGTGGAACTTAGGAATTGGACTCACTTATTGGAAAGATAAGTGGTTGTAGGGAATTGGCTTAGCGGATATAATGGGGTAAATTATTGGTGGTAGCGACATGGTATCAATTTCTTATTTCTTTTGTTAAGTTTTAGTTTTTTTTTCCTTCTAATTTTATTTGTATAATTTATTGTTTTTTTCTTTTGGTCTATCCATTTTATACGACCAAGTAAGCTGATGGGGTGAAATGTAAAAGAAAAAAAAATTACTCAAAGGTACTTGGATTTGTACATTTTATATATGATTTCTTGATAGGATATTATATTGCTTTTTTTTTTTTTTTCTTTTTAGTATTTTCCATCATTTCAAAAAATTGTGGTGTGATTTTTAGCTGGTTACGACTTATGGTAATGTTTAAGGATAAGCAGGTACTCTAAGGTTGGAGTTAAATCTTCGATGAGTGGAAACCATCATTTTATCATCAAGATTTTAATAGTTCTAGAAACAAAATCATAAAATAAAATAAAAAAAGTTTAAATACTATTTTAATCAATTACTTTTAGCTTTAGTTCATTTTAATGTTGTAATTTAAAAACGTCAATTTCTTTATCTATATTTAAAAATTTCTAATACAAATTATATATCTAATGAAACTGTTTAAGATATAATTATGATTACATATTTAGTGTGGTGAAAAGGGTAACAAAAATTAAAAATACGTAGAGATTAAAATAAACCCTTTTAGAATGCAAGAACTAACCAACAAAAAAAAAAAAAAAATCAAAAATCAAAAGAGAATGTTAGGTGTTGACTTAGTATTAGGCGTTCTTACATTCCATGGGTGACAGCAGGAAATCGTAGCATCCAAAATGAGATTCTAAGTTCCACAGTCAACTTTTTTGGGGAAACAAACAGACAAAACTCTATGACATTCATACATTCATGTCCATATCATCATCACATCATGTGCCAAAATCCCACAAAATAATATTCAAATTTTATTAAAAAAAAAAAAAAAGTTTGGTCTACCCAATTGATTTTACTTAAATTCCAATTACCATGGACCAAAAATTTTGGATTTTGGTCGTTCTATTGATGCTCAAAAGTCATTCGTTATTTATAGTTCAATATATATATATATATATATTATATAGAGAACACAATTTTAACTTATAAATAGTTGACAATTCACTATTCTTATTTACTCATTTTTATAATTTAATTTTAATTGAATGAGATCTCTTCCTTCAACATACCTTTACCCAAAAATAAAAAATATATATAGTGAAATAAAACATTAAAAATAGGGAAATATAAAGAAATAATTTATATGAGAATTTTTATTTTTAAAAAAAGCTCGCTTCATAGAATGAAAATCTGGAGAAAATTTTGCGATGAATG
>JAOANK020000018.1:4992957-5007685 GCA_026257165.2 Telfairia occidentalis | reverse complement strand
TAGAGATTAAATTGAAACTTTGTTCAATGGTAAAAACAAAATTTGTAATTTAACCTTTTAAAAGTTAGGCAAGAAGTTAAGATTTTTGAGCTTTTTTTTTAATTAGTCCTTAAAATTGTAGGAGTGAAAATTATATATAAAAAATGTTTGACCCATTGTTTCATTTTGAAATTTTTGTAGGTATGTAATATAAATAAATACTTTGTGGGAAATGAAAATGAGAAATTGTATGATCATCGTTTAAAGTTTTTATTTTTATTATTTGGTGAAGGTTCTTGTTTTATGACGTGATGCTTTTTTGTATGATATGGAGGTCTACTAATTCTTTTAACTGAAAAATATGAATTTTAGTTTGATTTTAAGATTTTTATTTCGATTAAAAAAAATAAAATGAGTGACTAGAATTAGTCTTGTTTTGAAATGCATCAATAAGGATTATTATGGACCACAGTTTTATTATTATTATTATTATTATTATTTTACGAGAATAAGATATATTAAGAATGAAATGAGGCCACTTGGGCTACATAAGTGTTGATGTCTTTCTCGACCAAATGAAGAAGGCAAAGAGGGAAATTGCAGAAGAAACTTATTGGTGAAAATAAAGCAGATGCCTAGCTAGCCCGTCTACCACATCTTGTTGGCATTATGGTTAAAGTGGGCAAATGAAATGGAACTGAAAGCTTTAATAAATTCCAGAATATAATGAACTTATGTAGCATCTTCACTCCAACTCGTAGAACAGCCAGAGATCAAAATGGTTGCTAAGAGAGAGTCAATTTCATCACGAAGTGGGGAATTTACAGTGATGCAGCTAATTTGGGGTCTTGGCAAATGTCTAGTAGCTGATCTGCATATGTTGATAACGAACTTCAAAATGGGACATAGCCGAAGTACATATTGCCCTTGAGAGCCCCTCAAAATTAAGCCAATTTTCGGTGGAAAGCCAAGTGAGAGCTACAACATTTAAGCTGGACAAAACCCAGAGTAGGAGGTTGCCACGAATCAGGCCCGCGTCCTATCTGAGGAGGAGCTAAAGAATTTTGGATCGACTGAATTATCAACGTGTGGAGTGGGGAGATTCGAACCCATGACTTTTTGATAAAGAAAATATGTCTTTAACTAATTGACCTATGCTCGATTTGACCATTATTTTTTTAATTGAATAATCGTAAAAGAAATAAAAAGAATGGAGAAATATTTTGATTCTATAATTTGATATACGCGGTAAAGATGAAAAGTAAAACCACTATCCAGTCAACATCAGTAATTATATCTTTGTTAGTATTTGTTAATTTTGAATGGGCCTCCGGCTTGAATGAACGCTGGTTATTATTATTGGGCTCATATATGGGCTATGAGTTAACGTAATTGGGCCTAACGTAGTTCCTTTTGGTCTTATTTGTAGAGGCCCAAAGTTAACGTGTTGCTGTCTCAGGATTGCACCGCTGCAGTGGAAGAAAAATAATGTCGATAATGGACTGCTCGCACTTAGCTTATGAGCAACAAGATTTTTTAGTGTTATTGAATTTTTTTAATTAAATTAAATGATTACTTGTACATAATTATTTAGAATTAATTTAGGGTCAATAGTGATTATGTATTACGAAACACGAAAATAACTAAACTTATGTGTGCTTCACAAAAGCACATACATTTGTTTATTTATTTATTTTTTTTAACACACAAAAAGCGTACAAGTCTTTTATTTTTAATGATCTGTTTTTACAAATTAAATTAAAATTTAAATTCCATATAACATTAATCTTAATCCACAGTCAAATGAAGTAAAAAAAAATAAAAGCAAAACAATAGTCAAACATTTGTAAATTACATTGAAACTAATCTCATCCATTGTTCTTAAAAAAATGATAAGTCAAGTGAACTCTCACATATATCCTTATAATAGGATCGTCACTTTCTAACTCTTAAGGGCATATGTGTAAATCTAATACAAATAGTTTGTACAAACTCAGACTTTTCACAACTTTTTGTTTGTTTTTAGTCGACATGGCAATACAGAATTATTAATTTATTTGAAGTAAAAAGAATATAATTTTAAATGTGGAATGACATGTACACGGTCAAGAGAAAAGTAACAAATCTGAAAATGAGTTACGACGACAATATTAAACTTCGAGTTTTAAGAAATGATAGTCAATAAGTTCAAAGTCTTCTGTGGAGTTTAAAAGGGACTTAGCCAAATTGATCCCACAGGAAAAAAGAATTCATATTTAGGGAAAAAAAAAGGGTTTTGTAACGAGGGGAATTATTATTATTTTTTAAATTTGAAAAAGAAAAGTTGGAAAGTTTTATGTATAAATTTTAGAAATGGAAGGAAGTTATAAAATGGCTTATATGCGCTCTCGGATCCACGTTTCGCCTATTCTGAGTTTCAGGGTTCAGCGGAACAGCGAAAATCGAAAACCCATTTTTGCCGCACGATAAACCCTCAATCTCTCGGCTTCAATTCGTGGGAAATGGGAGAAATCAAACGTAAAAGAGGCCGTAAGCCCAAAAATTCCAAGGCGGAGGCCCTCGATTTTCCTCCGCTCACCACCGCCACTACCACCAGTGTTGCGATTTCCATGGACGACGTTTTCTCAGTCAGCAACGTCGAGCTCATGGACCCGGCCTCCACTTCTTCTAAACACCACCAGAATCGCCGTGGGAGGCCCAGGAAGCTTTCCAAGCATGTGGAAAATCTCGACAAGTTCCCGCAATTGTCTCCCTCCAGACGCGCCCCTCGCGGTGTCGAAAATGGCGAATTTACAGCGTCCGGCGACGCGTTGCCGCCTGCTATTGTTTCGGAACGGTCGCAACCGGAGTGGCCGGGCATCGCGAGAGTCGTGCCGGCGATGGATGCTGTGGTGAAGGTATTTTGTGTGCACACGGAGCCCAATTTCTCGCTTCCCTGGCAGAGAAAGAGGCAATATAGCTCGAGTAGTAGTGGATTTGTGATTGGTGGAAGGAGGGTGCTCACCAATGCTCATTCTGTCGAACATTATACCCAGGTTAAGCTGAAGAAGCGTGGGTCCGATACCAAGTACTTGGCCACCGTTCTTGCGATCGGAACTGAATGCGACATTGGTAATGAGATTCGTTGTCTTTGACCCCTTCTCTCTCTTCCCCGGTCCTATGTTTTTATTCAATTCATGTTGTTCGGGATGGAAAATGATCGTTAATCTTTAAACTGGATTATGTTGGACCTATTTTATATGAATATCTTTATCTGAAATTGTGCGAACGGTTTACTGCATGCGGTTGTTCAATTACGAAATTATTGTTGATAAAGTTGAGAAGATTGGCCATTCCTTTGTGGCTTGAAGTGCACGGAAACATATTATTTAGGCTTAGGAAATGGTGAAATGCATGTTGATTTAGGGAAATGCTGGAGCATATGTCATATACAGTAAACTTGGTTACTTTAGATGAGATTTCCAGTGCGCATTTATATTTGAACACTGTTAAGAAATTTATGAATGCACAAATAAATATGAACGCTTATTAAGAAATAGTAAGACAAGGATTGATAAATTTCTTCATTTTAAGATGAATGGTGTTAGTGGATCAGGATCAATGTAAATGTGTGCTTAAACGACCATTTATTCCATTATCTTGTACTTTCATGAATTTATTTTTTTTTGTCGTGAACTCAAAGCATTGATTTTTATATTATGATGTATGATGTTGCAGCAATGCTTACGGTTGATGATGATGAGTTTTGGGTGGGAGTTTCTCCTGTAGAATTTGGGGACTTACCTGCTCTTCAAGATGCTGTAACTGTTGTTGGTTACCCAATTGGAGGTGATACAATTTCTGTCACAAGTGGGGTTGTATCACGGATAGAGATCCTGTCTTATGTTCACGGGTCTACTGAGCTTCTGGGTCTGCAGGTTTTGAGTTTTTGAAACTAGACCATGTTTGCTGCTATTTAGTTCTTTAGGAATAGGGATAATATGGCCGATGCTTTACTTCAACTATTTTTTACTGCAGATAGATGCTGCTATAAACTCTGGTAATTCTGGTGGGCCTGCCTTTAATGATAAAGGAAACTGTGTAGGCATTGCATTTCAGTCGCTTAAGCATGAAGATGCAGAAAATATAGGCTATGTCATACCAACACCGGTTATTTTGCATTTTATACGGGATTACGAGAAGAATGGAGCATATACAGGTATTTTGACACTTGTAGTGGGAGGAAGATCTGGCTGTGATCCTTTAAGTTACAGTCATTGATTGGCATTGGTCTGTGTTATGATTTACTTGGTTCTTTACTTAAAGTACTAACAGTTCTTGGATGCCAGGGTTTCCAATTCTTGGTCTTGAGTGGCAGAAAATGGAAAATCCTGATCTTCGCAAGGCTATGGGCATGAAACAAGATCAAAAGGGTGTTCGTATTAGGCGTATCGATCCCACCGGCCCTGAATCCAAAGTTTTGAAGCCAGCAGATATTATTCTCAGCTTTGATGGAGTTGATATTGCAAATGATGGAACAGGTCATTTATGTTTATCATTTTTACACCATGTAAAAGCATCATCGTTGAACTGGCAACCATCTTTCAACTAATTCAGCCTCTTCTTAAATAATAGTCATTACATCCTTGGATTACTGCCATTAACACCGATAGGTACATATGAGGGCCTTCTCATGAAGGTTCTTTTTCTGGTTAAAAAAAAACAATTATATTTATAATTATCAAAAGTACAAAGAAACGTTGATAAAGTATATTCACATGGGCTAACTTAACCAATAGAATTACAAAATATCTTCTGATTACAGCAATATGGGAGGGTGAGTGATTACAATGTCCATTCAGAGAAATAAAAACTGCTTACATATCACAAAAATCACTTTTCTTCTGCATAAAATTTCCTTTTTTTTTTCTTAACTATAATTCCCAAAGCCAAGATATTCTACAGCACTTTGACTTTCTTCATGGAGGGTAAACCACCAATGAATTGAGCAAAAAGCTCTCATGTGGTAGAAGGCTGAACCAGGTCAAAGCATAATTGCTGAGTACTATCATTTGTAGCAATATTTTTAAAAAGCAAGCCTCCGCATCTTTGTTTTTTCCTTTCTTCTTTTAAATACTAAGAAAGATACGTTTTGGATACCTATTTCTTTAGAAGATCTCTTATCCCATTTCTTTGAATTTTCTCTATGTCATGCATCATTATACAAAAATATGTTATATCTTTCATATGTTTTTTATTCTTTTCACCTCACTTCACTGAAGCTGGTTTAGTTTTTTTTTGGCACCTTGCATTGCACTTAATATCTAGAGACTATTGTGAGCACTCAATATGCCTGGTGCTTTTAGAAAACACTGATTTGCGTGTCTAATGCAAGAGCATGGCAGAATCTAATCCTTAGATTGTTGCTTCTGTGTCATACAGATCATGATGAATAAATGAATGCAAATATAAAAGTTATAACCTTATTTTGGTAAAAGAATTCTGTAGATTCCTCTTATTTATTTGATAGCCTACTCTTTGTCATTATTTTGCAGTTCCTTTTCGGCATGGCGAGCGTATTGGCTTCAGTTACCTAGTCTCCCAGAAATATACTGGTGATAGTGCAACAATAAAAGTTCTGCGCAACTCTGAGACACTCAGTTTCAACTACCAACTTGCAACTTACAGAAGGCTCATTCCTGCACATAATGAGGGCAAACCCCCTTCTTATTACATTATTGCAGGATTTGTTTTTACCACTGTATCCGTTCCTTATCTTCGTTCTGAGGTTTGTTACTCAAGCACACTCTCCCTTCCTCCCCTCCCCCCACCACCATCTCACATTCTTTGACATGGCTTCAGCTGCTTTGATTTTTCTTGTTGATTTTCTCTTCTACCTTTTCTAGATTTTACTTGGTGGATGATAACAGGATGTGAAATACAGTTTCCATGTGTTGGAAATTTATGAATAAAATTTACATAGAGTTTTGAGGTTTAACGGTTACAATGTTGAAACTTGTAGCATCGTCCTCTAGAACACCATAGCTGTCTTGATGTGTCGGATTTCAGGCCTATTAGCTTCGCCTCTAAACCTTAAACTTACAAGAGAACTTCCTAAATAAAGGGCATTATATTGTCCTTCATTTTTAGAGTGATTCAAAGAACATTTCATTTGTGGATGAATGGAGAAGAAATAACAAAGGAGCCTAATAAAGGGCATTAGATCCCATTTTGTTTTCTAAACAATAGATGAATGGAGAAGAAACAACAAAAGAACCGTTGTTTTCAAGATAGATTTTGAGAAAATGTATGACAAAGTGGATTGGAATTTTCTTCATGTGGCCCTGTATTTTGAATTTAGCTTAATGGTTGTCTATAGAATTAATGTTCATTTTATTGCAATAGGGAATTGCCAGCTTATATAAGGCTGTCACGTGAGAAGTTTCCCTATTGTTTATTATTTGTGTCAGGAATATTAATAGGAAAATGTTAGGGATATTATTATGATATTAGGAGGACATATTTATCACTGATAGGAGTTGGGTAGGATATTTGTCACTAATAGGAGTTGGTTAGTGTGTTATAAATAGGGTGACTTTTTGGGAGTTTTGGAGGTAGGCCGAGTGGTGTAGCCTAAATAACAAAGGAGAGAATTCTCCAAGAACTACAACTCAAAGGATAAAGATTTTATTATGACTCAAAAGCCTTCAATGCAAGAGACTAACCCTCTATTTATAAAGGATTTAAGAACAAATTAAGTATTTAAAAAACTAAAGAATTTAACCGAAACTATTAAACTACCTCTTTACATCACTGAATTTGGAGGGAAGTTTTTTGGCAGAGTTCAAGTCTCTTGAAGTGCTTTAGTAACGTAATTTTTCTGAAGTATTTCAATAATATTTTCGATCCATTTTGATTCCAATTTCTGGTGCCTTTCAATTTGGAATCAGATTTTTGAGATATTATTAACGCAGAAGGTCAACAAATGAAATGAGCTAGGATATCCTATGTAGGAAGACTCACTCTTGTGTGGTGTGTTCTCTTGAATCTGCCAAGGAAGCTGATGGGATTTTCTGGGATTTCTTTTGGAAGGGAGCTAATTCAGAGGTTGGCTTTCATCGAGTTAGTTGGAGGGTCACTATCCTGTTGAAGGAAAAGGGGGATTTAGCACTGGAGGTATAGGAAAAAGAAATATTGCCCTGCTTTGTGAAGGGCTTTACAGGCTAAATAGACAACAGGATTCTTTATAGCATAAGGCGATTAGTTGTATGGAACTGATGTATCTGGTTGGCTTATGTGATTTGTGATTATTTTAGTGTAAAAAACTCTGTTTTGACCCAATTATGAACCTTTTGATACATCGTTTTAAAACGAGTTGTTGGAGACACCTTATTTTTACTGTTATGGTACCCATTTATGGAATGATCCTGGGTGTTTTTTCAAAGAATTTCAAATCAGTTTTGAATGGTGACAGTATAGTACATAACAGAATACACTTGAGTAGAGATTACTATCATCACTCTTAATCCATAAATGTGCACTTTTACACGTTATTATATATTTTGTGTGTGTATATATTTCAGTATCCCATCCCTAAAAAATTATGATTTGTAGTCTTTTACCGATTTGATGTTAAGTTTGCATTTATCATGATACTGAACTTTCTGAAAATGCTTGGAATTGTAGTACGGAAAGGATTATGAATATGAAGCTCCAGTCAAACTTTTGGACAAACTATTGCATTCAATGCCACAATCACCGGATGAGCAGCTAGTAGTGGTTTCTCAGGTTCTCTCTTTTACTCTCTTCACTTCAGTGCTCTTGTATTTTGCTCATACTTTTAACTTTGCAATCGTTTTTCCTTTTATCTTGTAAATTTCTTGCAGGTACTCGTGGCTGATATCAACATTGGATATGAAGACATCGTTAACACCCAGGTTTGGATTATATCTTGCGAATAGCTTTTGAAGGATAGCATTTTAATTGCAAGTAATAATGGTGATTGATTATCATTGTGCATCATAGGTTCTTGCTTTCAATGGTAAACCTGTAAAGAACCTCAAGAGCTTGGCCAACATGGTCGACAGTTGTGATGATGAGTTTTTGAAGTTTGATTTAGAATATCAACAGGTTCTAACCCCTCTTTTTTTTATGATCATCTCCATTTTTCTTTAATGATATCTTGAGTCTCAGTGTTTGTTTGGTGCAATCTTCCAGATAGTCGTCCTCCGTACAAGTACATCCAAAGCAGCCACATTGGATATTCTGGCAACACACTGCATACCCTCAGCAATATCTAACGATCTCAAGACCTAACTCCAGATTGAAAAATTAGGTATACCTGATTACATAGTTTGTCATACTCTGTTTTCCATCCTGCTGAGTATGTCAAGGTTCTGAAGGGGGTTCCATTTAAAGTATGTGTATGCTTTCCTTCTTCATGACATTGGGTTTACTACAAATTGTAGGAGGTAGATGCTCAGAAGGATTAGAATGAAGGATAAGTGTTAAAACTGCATTGTATTGACTTCTCAGCTCATGGAAGTTTTGATTAAATGATATTAGTAGTCGGTTAGGCGAATTTGATGGCTTTCTCAGTTGATCAATGTACTCTACCATTGACACTTTTACCATTGATAATGTGATGAAAATTAGCCAATGTCTCTTACACTTACACTAATGGAGATATTGAAGTATAATGTCATTTTTCGAGTAACTGTCGACATTTTTGGGTCGGGACGGGGCTGTCCTACTTGGTCATGTCTGCATAATAAAGTTAGAGAATGTGAAGGCGAAATTAGGAGTTTGTGAACTAGAACTAGGTTAGGGCAGTTTGGTTACTTAGCAAGCATTTTGGTTTTTGCTACCTCTGCTGGGGCTGCATAGACCCTTTTTGTGAAGCTCCTAAATAATTGACAATTGCATTGGCGTAATCGCTAGTTATTCGATGTGAACATGACATTTTTAAGTCATAGAGACTTTCCTTTTGCTGCGAAAACATATTTCAATTATTATTTTCAAAACACAATTTTTTTAACATCGTTTTACAGTCAAAATGGTTCTTCCAATATCATTATTATGATTTCTTGTTTTGATAAAAATGTAGAGGTGGGCCTGTGGGGCAATTTGAATTTTAGATGGAAGCTTCAAATAAATTGCATTATGTTTGTTAGAACTTGCAATATGGTTGGTAAAGGAATGATTAGGTTGTGTTTACCAATAATAATAGAAACGAGTGACTTTTTGTTTCCTTCTGTCTTCATGATGTGTGATTTTCCCATTATTTTCTTAGTGCACTATTCAAATTTAAACTTAATAGTATTTTTCGTGGTTGAATGGTTTAACTTTAATGTTATTTCAAGATTAGTAACTCTTAAATTAATTTAATCATGTGATGAAATATTATTTCATTTCTTAAACTTTTTTTTTTTTTGAAAAAATAGTAAAAAAATATTTATGTTAATAAGAATATTACGATTCATTTAACACGACTTTTTCGAAACTAGCATATTGAGAATATAAATCCATTTTTCTTTCGACAAGATAGCATTACTAATGTAATAATGAAGATTTAAATTAGTAAAGGTATCAATTGGATCTGTTTTCTGAATTTAAGTCAAATTATAAAAATTGTGAAAGTTATTATTTTTAGCTAATATTTTGAAATTACATACTAAATAAGAAACAGAACAATAAACTAATCACTTTTCTTTTTAAACAGAAACCAAGAAAAGAAAAACAAAAATTATTATCCGAACGAGTTGCCACAAATTTGATTTCGAGTTCAAAATTCAAATTCCAAGTTATTATTATTTCGGTTTTTTTAAAAAAAAAAATTATAATTTGAAATAAAATAAAGTAGTTGATTTTTGAATCGTCTTTGACTTTTTACTTTTCAATTCTTCCGATAATTAAAATAGGCGAATGCCCCGCCCCGCCCCATTTGCGTCTCGCAGTTTTTGGAGAGACGAAGTTAGGAACTGGAAGGCAAGGCGTATAGCTCTTCCTTTCCAAATCCAAACCAATTGATACTGTGTCGGTAGCTTAATCCTCTGCGTTTACTGTGTTTGATTCAGATTTATCTCTCTTCCCACCGCAATCAATTCATTACAATGGGCTCTGAGGAACCCAATTTGGGAGAATTCTTCGTAGAGAAGAAGCGCGCAAGGAACCCTCTGGTCCCTGTTGGTAATTACCCCATCGTCTTCCCCCCTTGTATTGCTACTTCTTCAATTTTATAGGATACTTTTTCCCCATTGGATTATGTCCGAGGGTTGTATTGGATGCGCTGAAGAGTGGGTATTTCGGACTTTTCTTTATTATTATTTTTCCATCTTTGTGCAATTTCTAGAGCTCCTGGCCAATTCGGAGATGTTTGGCATCCTCAATAAAATGGGGGTTTATGATTACAAATGTTTTGTGGATATCTAGGGTACCCATGGGCCTTTATGTTGTTACTTGAACTAACAAAAATCAATTAAACGAGACGAAAATTGGAGCCGGAGTAATTTAAATAAGTATTTTGAAGGTAATCCTAGAGAGATTCTTTGCTTTTCAAGTTTTGTTTTAGGTTAAGAGTTGTGGTTTTTCAATTATGGTTCTACGAGAATGTAGATTTTAAGCAGATTGGAGGAAGTAGAATACTTTCCTTTGTCAATACTCTAGCACAAAAAAGTTCTATTTTAGTGCTGTACATGAGTGAAATTGCTTATGAGAGTCAATGGTTGTTAACGTTTCTAGGCTATTGAGCTGTATTTCTTTTTCTGTGAGGCAATGGTGCTATGTGTTTTCCTCTTTTGGTTTCTGTTTAATAGATTTCAATATTCAGGTGCACTTGTCACTGCTGGAGTTCTTACTGCTGGATTAATCAGCTTTAGACAAGGAAACTCCCATCTGGGACAGATGCTAATGAGAGCTCGTGTGGTTGTCCAAGGTGCTACAGTAGCACTGATGGTTGGCACTGCTTTCTACTATGGAGAGAATCCCTGGCGGTCGGGTTAAACCGTTCATGTACTGCTCTTTATGATTTTCTTTCAGCATCTTGTTTTACATCAAGAGATTTCAGTAACCATGAAAGATTGCTGCCTTCCAATCTTTCTTTAGGCATAAAGACATGTTATTCAGGGATTTGGTGACAATATTTATATATACTCGAAATAATTCTTCAGGGAAAACAAGTGTAATATGTATTCGTTCTTGGGGCATAGTCGTGCTGCCTTCAAAGATATAAATCTTGGTGTTATGTTGGAACATTCGAATTATAAGAAAGAACCGTTGAGTATATTCTCAATATCTTCATCTTTATTTTGATGAGCATCCATATATCGTATTATGCTCCTGTTGTCTCCACAAAATGGCTGAAACCTGATGGAGGAGCTCACTCATCTAATTTTCTTCTTCTCCATTATGTTGAGCATATAACATAATTATTTGGTACTCTGCATTAAATAGAGATTAGGGAAAGGAAGAGACAGGTTAGAAGCTACGCATGTGGATGTCTTACTTCTTTCTTCCGTTTTCCGTCGATTCCACATGGTTTCTATTTGGCAGAATTGAAGTTGTGGCTGTAGATATGCAATTTCTACATTTCATTATCATGTCAAAGCTTAGAGTTATACTTTATTACCAGATTTCGACTCTCGGCTTGTCACTGCATCTCATTTGGACTCAACAAATGGGAATGTCTCATTATGAGGTAGGACCTTGCTTCTCTAATCTTCTCAACCTTCTCATTAATGTTTTGATTCCACCTGATTTAAAATAGTTGGGAATGGATAGTGCATATCCTCTTCTCCGCATGTTGTCATCTGCTAGTCCTTTGAGCGGCTTTGCATGTTTCTCCTATTGCTTTCAGCATTGAATGAAATTTATCTCTCGCTCAAGTGAATTTGAAGTCTAAAGATATAATATTTGTACAGATGAGTGAAAATATGGTACATTGTATATTTAGAAAGCCCTTTCTGACCGAACGATAATTTGATTATGCTCCATCGATGAGTCACAAAAAATTCGATATGTTAAGTTCTTTGAAATCTGTGTTTCTTGTCTAGATTTTTGGAAGTTGGAATTATTTTAGATCCATCCCATATGTTACATTGTTTATATCCTGTCAAATACAGAATGAATGTACTTGATCCCATAATGCCTGTATATAACTTTGTTGATGTGGTTTGCTGATTTTAGTGTCAAAGAAGTGTAGGAAACGAATGAAATGTTGATAAGAGTTGTAATGTTTAGTAGTTCTGCAATGTTTTGAACTGATTCATTCATCTTTTTTTTTTTTTTACATTCTTTCATGTGTAACCCAAAAAGTTGCACAGAACAGAATTCCATTTCCCTTCCCTCCAAGGAATTGGATAAGCCACAGGGTGTGTGTGATGTAAGTAGTCCCGACGGCCGACGGCCGACGTGCACAGACCAAATAAACCAGCACGTGAGCGGAAGGACAGATGTCGGAATTCTGGGAGTGCAGTGGTAGTTGTCTGTCAATTTCTGGCAAACAAACTAGTGGCCATGATTTTGCATTCAAGAGCGGCCTGACACGTGTACAGAGAACCCTTCTCCACACCCATACAATATTCCCAACTATTTGCCCACATGGAATTACAACCCCCCACCTGAAACTCCATTTCTCCACAAAACTCAAACCCCACAACCCAATTCATCCTCAAGGTCCCTTCTTATATTATCACATACGAAATTCAAACCCATTCCCCATTAGTATCTCTTTAGTCTTTTCTACTTCATTACCCTTTTTATTGGGTTCCCTCTGCTCTAATGGCTGATTCCAGCTCCTCGTGCCATCATAATGTGGCTGCTTCGGGCTTGAAGAGGAAGAGGAGAGAAGCACGAGAGGTTCGCCGGAAAGTGCAGAAGCTCCGGTGGGTTGTGCCCGGCGGCCAGGGCCTTCGACGGGAACATCTCTTCGCCAAAACGGCTCATTATATATTGCATTTGAGATTGCAAGTTTCTGCTCTCGAAACCATTCTGAAATTGCAGGACCAGGCTTGACATCGAGTCTTCTCTCATCTTCAACACCAATACTTTTTTTTTAAAATTTTCCATATAAATTTATTTATTTTTCTGTAATTTTGTTTCGTGTTCATTTGGTTCACGCTGGAACGGGCATCGGTTTTTCGCCGTCGCATTGTGGAGTATTTTTATTAGGTTTAAATCCTAGGTTGGTGTCGATATTTAAATTTTCAAAATGTCGATTTTAGTTTCTAAATTTTTAAGTTTGTTCTATTTTAATTTTTAAATTTGATATAACTTTAAATATATGAATAAGTATTTTAATGTGGGTATGTATTTAAGCAATAAATAAATGTTAGATGATAAAATTATATATCAAAGATTAAAATAATTATTTTTCATAAGTTTGTGGACTAAAATAAATATTTAAAAATTTTAAAGATAAAAAATAGAATAAATTAAAAATTTAGGGATCAAAGTGACTAAAATAGAACAAATTTAAACGTTAAAATGAGATTAAACTTTTTTATTTTAGGGTTCTGTTCGTAAATATGTATACAAGTAGAGTAGGAGCATCTTATGCTTTGTTTTAAAAAGTAAAATATGTTTTTTTTTTTTTTTTTACAGTTGGGTCCAAAGTTTGGTTGATAATAAAAAAAAAAATTAATAAGTCATATTAGTTAAAAAATAGATTAAAAAAGTAATTCAACGGATAAAAATATAGGAATAATTAGAGGTAAATTTTTTTTAATAAGTTCAACAATGGTTAGAATTGAAACTTCCTGTGCTAGGCATGATTTTTAGAGAGAGAGAGTTTTTTTTTTTTTCAAACTACTTAAGATTAAAATTAAAAGTACTTCTTATTCTTCTATAAAATTTTGATCAAACATTAATAATATATTTTTAACCCCCCATAACAATTGGTAAACATTTTCATTTTTTTTAAATGCTTCAAAAAGCATTTCAAGTACACTCTTAATAGATTTTTTTTTTTTTTTGAATGCGACTTTAGGTTATTAACTTAAAAATAGGGAAAAAGGACTTACACGTTAATATTTATAGCCAATAATACTTGGGGAACGAGTATACTAAAATTTTGGCATCTTTTGTTTTTAGCAGCGTTTTCTCTTTAATACTGTTGGATGTTGACTTATTTTTCCACAAAATTAATAATAGTCAGTTAAGGGACCTAACTATATTTAAAAAAAAAAAAAAATAATAATAATAAAATCAATCAATAAATCAACTAAGGGTGAAGAGACTTCAAACCTCCTAGCATTTGAGAAACGTTATCGATATCTGAAGTGGTCAAATAAACAACTATCTCCCCCTAAGTTGATAGAATATTAGCATTTTAATATTATTACAAATATATGAAAGATGTATCATCATACATGTGCAGCGGAATAAGGATCAACACACTCTAATTAACTCAAATTAAATAAGGAAAACCATGCTTATAAAGAAGAAAAACAGAGAAATTGTGTACATACCTTTGTAGCTAAATTTCTCCTCTATCTCCGGCGGATTTGTGCTCCAATCAACTCCCGAACCACCACTAGTGTCTTTCCAACTATTCTCCGACCTTGAAACGGGATGGTGAGATCTCTTGATTGGTGAATTTGGGTGTAGAAGGAGTGGTGTTTGGCTTAGAGTTCAACTCATGAACAACCAAATTTTGGAGCAAAAAATGGACTCCTTCATTAAGCTTATTATGCACAAAAATGAAGCCTATTTAAAGGCAATTCATGCACAAATGCTTTACCATTTGGTTGACACTCAACCATGGTGATTAAGC